>JAEANM010010180.1:0-15934 GCA_017656035.1 Myanophis thanlyinensis
AATAGAATAGAATAGAATAACAGAGTTGGAAGGAACCTTGGAGGCTTTCTAGTCCAACCCCCTGCTTAGGCAGGAAATCCTACACTTCAGACAAATGTTATTCAATCTCTTCTTAAAACTTTCAGTGTTGGAGCATTCACAACTTCAGGAGGCAAGTTGTTCCACTGATTAATTGTTCTAACTGTTATGAAATTTCTTCTTAGTTCTAAGTTGCTTCTCTCCTTGATTAGTTTCCACCCATTGCTTCTTGTCATACCCTTAGGTGCTTTGGATAATAGCTTGACTCCCTCTTTGTGGCAGCCCCTGAATTATTGGAACACTGCTATCATGTCAGCCCTAGTCCTTCTTTTCATCAAACTAGATATACCCAGTTCCAGCAACTGTTCTTTATGTTTTAGGTTCCAGTCCCCTAATCATCTTCGTTGCTCTTCTCTGCACTCTTTCTAGAATCTCAACATTTTTTTTACATTGTGACCAAAATTGGATGCAGTATTCCAGGTGTGGCCTTACCAAGGCATTATAAAGTGGTATTAACACTTCATGTGATCTTGATTCTATTCCTGTTTATGCAGCCTAGAACTGTGTTGGCTGTTTTGGCAGCTGCAGCACACTGCTGGCTCATATTTAAATGATTGTCCACTAGGGACTCCAAGATGCAAGATAATAATATAAATACTATTATACTTATAAGATATCAGTGAATGATGGTGATAGAAACTGGTTCAGGTATTTTTTTTTTTTTACTGTAACAGCGGAACTATTCTTACCAAAGTACAATTTTCCTCAGTTCCTGAGTAAACTTTACTCCTAAGTATAGAATAGTAGTGATAAGATGTTTTCAGAACTATTTAGATTCCTATAACCATACAATAGCAGAAAATACATATACTTCAGAGGTCAATTCATTTTAAGTGTTTTCCAAGCTTACTTTCTTACAGATGTTTTGTTACCAGGCTCAGTTACATCACTAGTGCACGAGAGAATGAATTTTATTGATTGTTTTTATATAACTAGTTTGCCTTGCTAGACTTGAGTATGTTTTTATCTTGATATCTTTTTTGGATAAAATATTGTTTCTTTCCTAGAACCATGTATCTTTCTTCAATAGTATAAGAATGTTTTAATATTTTATATTCATTTGGCTTTTATTGTTCGTATTTGAATGCTGGGTTGTACCTAGTTGTGTCATTCTGCTGGAAGATGTTAGTTCACCAGTGGACTGGATTCTTAATAACTTTGAATATTTTCATATTTATTCTGCAGGGATGGGAGATGTTCTAAAGTCAAGTTGGATGATATGAAAATTATATTTGGTAATATTGGAAATTAAATAAGATTGTAATGAAAAAAAAAAGTCAAATTTGAATGCATGGGGTAGTCCCATTATATAAGTAGGATTTAGTTTTGTACTGAATGTAGCCTACTTTCAATATTTTATTTACCAGTTGTTTGTCCACCTGCTCTCTGCTCTCACTACAGATCACAATGTCATCCACAAACATAATTGTCCATGGGGATTCCTGTCTGATCTCATCTGTCAACCTGTCCATCACCATAACAAACAAGAAGGGACTTGGAGCCAATCCTTGATGTAGCCCCAACTCCACCTTAAACTCCTCTGTCTAATCTACAGCACATCTCACTACTGTTATACTCCTCTCATACATATCCTGGACTATTCTGACATATTTCTCTGCCACTCCTGACATCCTCATACAGTAACATAGCTCCTCTCTCAGCACTTTGTCATACACTTTCTCTAAATCCACAAACACGCAATGCAGCTCCTTCTGTCCATCTCTATACTTCTCCATTAACATTCTCAGGGCAATACTCCTTCCATCTTCTCTGTACACTCTCCTCACTCGTCAGCACCTTTCCATCTCTGTCTTTAATTACCCTTATCTGTTGCATGTCCTTCCCATTTCTATCTCTCTGTCTTGCTAATCTGTACTAGTCCTTCTCACCTTCCCTTATGTCTAACCTGGCATATAACTCATCATATGCTTTCTGTTTGGTCATTGCTACCTCCCTCTTCACTCTATGATGAGTGTTTTTATAATCCTGTCTACTGTCTTCAGTCCTTTCTACATCCCACTTCTTTTTAGCTAGCCTCTTCCTCTGGATGCTGTCCTGTACTTCCTTGTTCCACCACCATGTTTCCTTATCTTCTTTCTTCCTTCCAGATGCCACACCTAGCACCTTCCTACATGTCTCCCTGATCATTTCTGCTGTAGTTTCCCAGTCATCTGGAAGTTCTTCCTGATCACACAAAGCCTGTCTCAACTTCTGGCTGAATTCCTTGCAATATTCTTCCTTTTACAACTTCCACCACTTTGTCTTCTTTTTCATCTTTTTTCTCCTCTTTGTCCTGACTGTCAGAGTCATTCTACACACCATCATCCAATGCTGTCTGGCTACATTATCTCCTACCACCACTTTACAGTCACTAATCTCTCTCAGATTGCCTCATCTACATAGAATGTGGTTTACTTGCATACTCCTATCTCCATCCACTCTTATATGTAACTCTATGTTCCACTCTCTTCTGGAAATAGGTGTTAATTACAGCCGTTTCCATCCTTTTAGCAAAGTCCACCACCATCTGTCCTTCTAAGTCCCTTTCTTTAACACCAAACCTGCCTCTCACCATTACCTTTGTTCCCCTCACTAATGTGCCCCTTGAAGTCCACCCCAATCACCACACTCTCCCCTCTGGGAATACTCTCCATCACCTCATCTAACTCAGTCCAGAATCTCTCTTTCTCTTCTAACTCACACCCTACTTGTAGAGCATAACAATTGACTACATTCAACATTACCCCTTCAATTTCCAACTTCAAACTGTTCACCCTGTCTGACACTCTTTTCATCTCTAAAACATTCCTCACGAGCTCCTCCTTCAGGATCATTCCTACCCCATTTCTCTTCCTATCCACACTATAATAAAACAGCTTGTATCTCCCTCTAATACTATGTACTTTGCTACCCTTCCATCTGGTCTCCTGCACACACAGTATAGCTACCTTCAGTCTCTCCATCATGTCTGCCAGCTCTCTACTGTTCCCTGTCATTGTGCCAATGCTAAGAGTCCCTATTCTCAGACCTATACTCCTGTCTTTCCTCTTCTCTCTCTGTCTGCAAATCCTTCTGCCTCCTCTCCTTCTTTGACCAACAGTAGTCCAATTTCTGCCAGCTCCCTGTAGGTCAACAGCAATGGTGGTGGTCATTGTTAACCTGGGCCTTGACAGTATGGAATTCCCACTGATGATTCATTTGTTTAAATATGGTATGTTTTTATGCCAGATGCCCTTCCTGACACAACCCTCTGTCTGGGCTTGGGACTGGCACAGAAGTCACTGGCTTGCAACCTCTGTTGCTAGATTCAATGTTTTATTTGGATGTTCTTCCTTAATTTTTTTTTACTCAAGATTTTTTTTTAAATCTCAACAATTTCAGGAAGTTTGTCCATAAATAAGAAAAGGGATTAAATCACCAATGAAAAAGCATATCTTTAAATAAGGCGATAAATAAAATATGAGATTCTTTTACTTCATATATTGAGGTCAGATCACAAGGGTAATGTAAATAATCTGCAATTGTTGTACCACTAAAATAAGTAAAATAGCCACCACTATCAACATCTGAAATAGGATTCTGATATATTATGCAATGCAATTATAACTTTAATCAATTTATAAAGCATATGGATTGTTTGTATTGTATGGTCATGATTCTTAAATTGTTGTAAAACATATAATAATAAAATGTATTTATTTATTTAGAATGCTTTTATGCTTCTTGAATATTTTGAATCTACTATAAATTTTTCAGATTCTTAAAAATATTGGCATACCCTCCCCTCAACTTTCTTTGAAGGGCAATATTCTTTACTTGGAGAGGCAATTTCTCTGTGATTCTGGACACATAGAAAAAGCGGGACATGTGCTTCTCCTGTGCATGTACTACAGAGATATTCGTACTAGCTTTATCTCACTGTTCCTATATAAATGCTCAGATGCAAAGGACACTTCTATACTTCCCTGCTGGTTTCACATACTACCCTGCTATTATACAATGTTGTAATGTACTAGGCAGCAGTGCTGAATATTTGTTGGATGATGACTTGTGCCATAAATTAGATTTATTGAGCCTCTAGTTCATCTAATTAGATGAACTTGATATATCTGTAATTTGATAGTCATAGTTTTCCACTATTATAGCCATTATACCCATCTAATTCTCCTACCCCTTGTTTTTGATTCTTATATAAACTTTTACAAATACTTTCTATTTTAATATCTTCTAGTTTTTTTCATTTTTTTTTTAGTTTCTGATGTATTGTCTATACTTTTCCTCTACCTTCTTATGCTGGTATCCCAGGCTGCATTCTAAAATCCTGCACAGACCAACTAGCTCTGGTGTTCATGGAGATATTCAATCTCTCCTTCAAATCAACAATCCCTTCGTGCTTTAAACAGTCCACCTTCATCCCCGTACCTAAGAAACCACATCCCACTACCCTCAATGACTATTGCCCCGTTGCCCTAACCTCTATAATAATGAAGTGCTTCAATCGACTAGTCAGAGACCTCCTCACTTCTTCACTACCGGACACACTGGACCCCCTACAGTTCAACTATCAACATAACTGTTCAACAGATGATATCATCTCCCACCTCCTTCACACCTCACTCACTCATCTGGACACTGGAAAAGGAAACTACATCAGAATGCTCTTTGTGGACTACAGTTCAGCATTCAACACCATAGTCCCCTCCACACTGACTGGCAAGCTGAAACACCTGGGCCTCAGCCCATCCCTATGTCAGTGGATCTCCAACTTTCTAACTGGGAGACCACAGGTTGTAAGGATGGGCAGGCATGTCTCAACCTCACCCTCAACACCAGAGCCCCCCAGGGCTATGTTCTGAGCCTCCTGCTATATTCCCTGTACACATACGACTGCACAGCCACTAGAGATTCCACCAACATCATTAAATTTGCTGATGACACCATTGTGGTAGGTCTGATCTCCAATAACAATGAGATGGCCTATCTAGATGAGATTAAGAACAACATCCTCCTCAATGCCAGAAAGATAAAGGAGCTGATAGTGGACTACAGCACAAAGAAGAAAAGGACATGCTATACCCCCATCATCAACAAAAGCCTAATGGAAAGAGTGACTGCTTCAAATACTTAGGCATCCACATCTCACAAAACCTAACATGGACCCAACACATTGACACCATAGTGAGAAAGGCCCAACAATGCCTATACCACCTCAGATGACTGAGAGATTTCAGACTGCCCTCAACAGTACTCTTCTACTCCTGCACAGAAACTTCTACTCCTGCACAGTAGAAAGCATCCTGATAGGAAACATCACTACATTGTTCAGGAACAGCACCATACAGGACAGGCAAGCTCTATAGAGGGTGGTGCACACAGCAGAGTGTATCATCTGCACCAAACTCCCTGAATTACACTCCATCTACAATAGACAGTGCCAAACTACAGCCAGGAAAATAATGAAGGACCCCAGCCACCCTAACAATACACTGTTCACCACGATGCGGTCAGGAAAGTGCCTCCGTTCTAAAAGCCAACACTGAGATACTAAGGAGGAGCTACTTCACACAGGCAATACAGATCCTAAACCAAACCACAACAACCCCAGGACTATAAAGTATTCCTATAACCTCTCTCAACCACTCCCTAACTTATTCTCCTTCCCTCTCTACAGTATATTATTCTCTTGCCCTACTATCTATGGTCATGAGCGGTCGCACACACATTTCACTGCATTTTGTACCATGTGATGTACATGTGATGAATAAAATTTAATTTCATTGATTTGATTGATTTGGTCTAGGTAGGACAAAAATAAAGTTTGATATTTTGATAATCACTGATAAAGAAATAGTTTTGATACTTTTAAAAGTGGTAGTCACTAATATTATTTAGCCTTTGCCTCAGATATTTCTAATACTGTTTTCCTCATGGTCTTTACCACCGTACATTGTTCTGATTCCACTGAAACTTTTTTGAGTATCAGAAAGGTCATGGGAATCACAAAGTAATGTGTTAGAAATTCTCTGGATAATACTGATATATATTACTGCTTAAAGAGGACTTTCTACTCACAGAAAAGTAGTCAATAGATTTCCTTTTGTACATTTTATAACTTTATATACAAACTTCAGTGGTAAAATATGCTCTGTTAAATCATAGGAGTGTATACTATACCATGCTTCATGGGGCAGTAGTTGCTTCATGGGGCAGTAGTAGTAGGTTACAGGGGGCTGAGGTCATGAAGGTGCAGGAGTTTAAGTATTTGGGGTCAACAGTCCAGTGTAATGGGAAGTGTGGAAAAGAGGTGAAGATGGAAGTGCAGGCAGATTGGAATGGGTAGAGAAAAGTGTCAGGAGCATTGTGTGACAGAAGAGTGTCAGCAAGAATCAAAGGAAATGTGTACAAGACAGTAGTGAGACCAGCTATGATGTATGGGTTAGAGACTGTAGCAGTGGAGAAAAGTCAAGAGGCAGAGATGGAGGTAGCAGAGATGAGGATGCTGAGATTCTCTTTAGGAGTAACCAGGATGGACAGGATTAGGAATGAGCACATCAGAGGGACAGCTGAAGTCAGCTGTTTGGGGGACAAGGTCAGAGAGGGCATATTGAGATGGTTTGAACATGTGCAGAGGAGGGAGAGTGGTTATATTGATAGAAGGATGTTGGAGATGGAACTGCTAGGCAAGAGGTCAAGAGGAAGGCCAAAGAGGAGATATATGGATGCACTAAAAGAGGACATGAAATTAATTGGGTGAGAGTAGAGAATAGAGTTAGGTGGAAACATAATTCGCTGTGGTGACCCCTAACAGGAACAGCTGAAAGAAGAAGAAGGGACAGTAGGAAAGTACTGGCTCAGAAAGTTTTGGGAGAAATCTATGTATATATTTTTTGAGTGTTTGAATAATAAAAACTCAGTTTTATGATAGAGTTGAGTAAAAGACTACTTGAGCATTTCCAAGCCAGCTAATGATTTGGTCTATGTTTTGCAGATGTACTGATACCCTGAGAATCAAAATTAATAAATGAAGAGGAGCTATTTAAGAGACTGTACTTTCATCTTTTACCCCATTTCACCACACATTCCCAAATAATGTATGTATGTTTAAACTGCAGGTTGCTTTGTGATCTGACCATGGCTGATAGATCAAGTACAGAAAATAGTTTGGCACTGGGCTGATCAATAATACATTGTGTCAATATCTATATAACTCTTAACACTAAGGTATTTGCTGTGTACTAACAAGGTTTTGTATTTAATGATCCAAATTTCTATAAAGGTCCTATTTGAAATAAGCAAAGTGCAGCAAAAGTCAATGAGTTTCACAAGTTTAGATCCCACTTCCTTCTTGACTATAGGGCATTGCATTATTCAGACTAATTCAGCTTGTTCTTTGTATCCTCTATGTTCATTGCATGAGAAATAAAATATAATGTAAGATATATTAATGAGAAATCAGACTTTATGGTTTGTAAATAAATATTCTAAATGTTTCTTTTTAATACTTAACAGTGATCATTCACAGAATCCATACAATTTTATCAGGACTTTAATTTTGCAATGTTTCTGGATATCTAGCATAGTTCTAAGCAGTGCTTCTTGAACACAACCTTGCAATTTTGATGAAGGATACCTTTAATTATATCTGTCAGACAACAAGTTAACTCCAACAGTTATTGCTGGGTGTAATTATTAGCTGTCAGTCATTTTACTAGTGCATTTATTTCTTTATTTTTGGGGCATTATTTTCCCCATTAGAGTCCACTTCTTTGTGATATTTTTGAAATACTTTTTTTAAAATTGAATCCACTTCTCTGTTTTGTATGTGATTCTATATACTTAATGTCAAGATTCAAATGGATATTTTGTATGGGGGGTATTAAATGTATTTGCATGTGTATGTGCTAGTTAAGGTAGCTAGCAGGCAATCTTGACACTAGAGTATTCATTGTCAGAGGTCAATGAGACAGAGTGCTTATCTTGTTTGCATTCCACAAACTTGAGTTTCCCGTGAGAAAGAGTTTGGAGTAGTTTGCAGGTGTGAGGGGAAGTACTTCAGAAATCGTTGGACTCTTTTTGAAATAATTGGACAGTAATTAACATGTGATAATTAATTGGGTGGAACTTTGAATTTTGCTTGGGTGTTGGAATCCCGGAAGCCTTAGATTCGGGATTCCACAGATCGTACCAATACCATGTTCTTAATAAAATTTTATTCATTGGACTTTTGTTCTCTGGGATTTTAATTGCGTTGAGGATGTGGTGTGGAACCCTGACACTTAATTCATAAGCATCTGAATGTGCATTGTAAAACATTTCTTCTAATTCAGAATTCTTTAGATTGGAAATTAATGCAGATTATATCATTATGAACCATAATAACAGAGTTAGTGTGTTAGAAAAAAAGTTCATCCTTCTGCTTCCAGCCACACAGCTGTCCCATACATTGAGCCAACAGTCTGGATACTACATGGAAGTCATATAAAACTCTGTTCTTTGAAAGCTTAAGGGAAGAAGGTGGACTGTATATACCAGCGGTGGCAAACCTTTTACATCACCAAGCGCCAGCCTTCATGCTGGTAGGGCATGCCAAACTGTCTTGTGAGCCATGACCACCCCGAGTGCCCTGGGAGAGGGGGCGGTATATAAATCCTGTTAATAAATAAATAATAATAAATAAAATGACAGACCCGCTGGCTCCGTATCCCATTCTTGTGCTCCATCGTGTGCCAGCCAGCTGGCTTTTACCGCATGGAAGTGTTGAAACCTGGAAGCACAGCATCCCAGCGTGGCACGTATGCATGCACAACAAACAGCTGGCTGGTGCACATGCGCACACTGGAAACTGGACATTCAGCATGTGTGTGCACTGGAACACTACACATCTGAGTTTTGGCACTCCTGCATGGCAAAAGCCAGCTGGCTGGCATGCGATGGAGTGCAAGAATGGGATGCAGAGCCAGCGGGGTTGTGCGTGGCACCTGGGATGGTTTGGTGTGCCAGAAAGCTCGCAGGATGGTTTGGCGTGCTGTTTCCGGCACACGTTCCATAGGTTCACCACCACTGGTATATACCATTCTGACTACTGTTATTTTCGGAAATAAAGTAAATAAGTCACAGAAATCTAGCACTTTTGTGAAATTCTGATCTTTCTGGAGTTCACTTGTACATTATAAAGTTACATGATTCTGTATTTCAGTACTGGAGATACAAAAGAATTTGAAATTCTATAGATTCTTAATCTTAGGTGCTAGTGACCGGGAAGTCCAAGCACTAAATTTATTACTTGCTACTTATACACAAGAATCCAATTTAATAATGGTCAATGCAAATTGGCACTAAATAAGAATCAATGGAATTATTAAGGGTTGGATTTGGTCTCTTGTCTCTTGTGGCTATGTAAGGATTCCAAAATGATTGTGTGTTTGACCCTACTGTTGGGTTCTGCCTGGTCTCTCCTACATTAAAATTAATAATAATTGGTTTTTAAGAATATAATATTGAAGTATATTTTTTAAAATAAAATAGGTTCCATAGTTTTAATGGGATGCTCTTTCAAGCATATTTAGACTTGCAGGTTCAGTTTTAGAAATTGCATTGACTTAAGTGGGCATTACTGAGCATAGGATTAAAGACTAAATGATTAATTGTGTGGGTAATACTAATAGTAATAAAAGCATGATCAATTATAATCCCATTTTCACAACTACTGGAGCTTGCCTTGCGATGGCAAAACATCTGGGAAATTGTTTTATGGCTTTTGGGAACGACAAATTGCATTTTATTTTCTTTCTCTGCAATTTTTTTTTTATTATTGGTGTAGAAAGACTATGCCAGTCTTTTCTCCTAAGTTGACTGCCACCATTCTCAGCTAAATGGATTAGCTTCTAGAAAAAATAAACATATGTTTGGACAATTTGCTAGCATGCTCTGTCACAAAGAAATTGGCATTACTATGCCACCCACTCTGTTACTTCATCCATTGCCAGGCTGCCTAAATTCTGACAAACCATTTTTCATGTCATTTTTCCAGATGAAAGGTTTAGAGCTTGATTATTTCAGCAGGATAGGTTATATGTGAATATAATCCTATGGCCATTAGAAATACATTCAGAATGGTTTCTGACATAATATTATATTTTTAGCAATATTGAAGTTTTTTACTAAACTGGACTGCCTGACAGAAATGTGAATGTATTTCTGTGAATGAATTCTGCTTTATTGAACAACTTATAGAGTTGTGTGTTTGTTGCTTTTTATTGATGGGTAGGTTTTATACATCAATAAGCAGGCTAATAAAATGTTGAAAATATTAAAGCAGAAGTAGTTAAATATTACACTATAAAACAACAGAAGCATTATAAAGATGAACCCAAAAATAAATGCACAATAAATTGAACAAAGAAGGCAATGGGGGCAAATGAACTTTGCCTGGTATTAAAATAAATCAGATGAACTTCCTTGAAAAGAGCATTCCACCCACTTCCATTGTCAAGTTGACCTATCCTGCAACCTTTAAAGAAAGATTTCTTACTGTTTGAATATATGAACAAGCATTCTTTTATGCACCCTCAACCCTAAATGATGAAAAGCTTAAAAGTAAAAAAAAAAACTGTATCTGTAAGCCTGAAATAAACTGAGAGCCAGAACAATTGTCAAACCACAGGTAAAATGTAATCATAATGCACAGTCTCAGTTAATAGCTCCACGTGTACATTTTGGATTAATTGTAATTTTCAAATTGTCTTTGGAAATCTCATGTAAAACACATTAGAGCAGTCCAATCTAATTACTAATTTCTCTTGTACTACTAATGTTGAGTATCTAGAAAGGAGAAGAAAATGTAATCTCAAAACATATAAATAAGCTCTCAAGAGCTGAATGCAAAGAAGACAGAAGCACAGGTAATGGAGACAACTGTTCTCATCCAATCCTTTATCAAGTACAAGTACTGTTGTTGTAAAGAAATAAATCATAGTTTAACAATATGCATTCTTTGCATACCAACATCACCAGATTTACCTTGGAATCTTAAATGAAAAGATCAGATACCAAGATATGGAAAATACCTTTGCCTAATATCTTAGATCTTCAACCTATTGGACAAGATGGCAGTTTCCTAACTGATCATCTTTGATACTATGTACAACAGTTTAACTATTGAGAACTGATAAAGCTTATGAAAATTCAATGCTATGCATAGAACAATTCAAATGTGGGAACATGTATGTATCATTTCTTATGATACTGGAACAGGGCAATGCTTTGTGTTCCCTCTGTGGGAAAAAAGACTTAGAAAGCAGAGACAACTTTGCCTAAGTTGTTTCCAAGGCATGTGAAAATGAGAAAGCTAAATGTGGACTGATTGAAAGAAGATGTAAGGAAATGAGATAGAAAAGTATTCAGAGATAAGACCTCAACAGGATTATAAATCCTGTCAATCAAAAACTCCCTAAGGTCTGAAGTCTCTGGGGAAATATCATTTTAATGGGTCCTTCAAAGGTTTCTCACTGATAAACTAACCCCAGGAGAAAGCTATTGATAAAGGTTTCATAGATATCTCCTCAGTCTAAAACTAGTTTTACTATACAGTCATCATTCCCCAGTCTAAAACTAGTTTTACTATACAGTCAACATTCCCCAGTCTAAAACTAGTTTTACTATACAGTCAACATAACCAGATCCAAGCTATGATCTACTATTTATTTATTTATTTATTTGTCAAATACTGTAGGTACACGATAACAAGTATAGGTATGAACATAAACATAATCAAAGGAAGTAAATACAAATAAATGGGGATAGTAATGGGGACAGGAATGGTAGACATGCTGTGTAATGCTACATGTATTACACAGAAAATGAACAGAAAGAGTTCTAGATATGTCACAATGAACATCAGTTGCTGAGCTAGCTATCAATTTGGCCTCTATGCAGTTATTGAAGTTTCCCAGAATGATCACAATCACCTCTACGATCAAATCAACCAACTATTCCGGAAAGGTCATGGACTAGAAAAAATGTTTTATCTCTCTGGCTTAGTGCCAACTCCAGGTTGCTCACAATATATATAAAAAAGTTGAAATAATAATATAAATAGCCTAAAAAGGAGGGAAAACATCTGCATTATCATTTGAATAATTATAGATTGTGGATACAATATATGTTCAGGTTTGTGTATGATTCTAGTGTATCTCAAGCATAGAAATTCTTTAAGAAAAACAAAGGCAGACTAATCAGATTTCTCCTTTAGAGTTAAAAAAATACTTCAAAAGATTTATTCCCTTGCTTTATAAATAGCCTGGTGGCTCACCTCAGCTGTCTACTCACTGGGCAGAGGGTAAGGAAGTCTTTGTCTACTTGATTTGATTGCTCCAGCTATCCAGATACATCAGCATCATATGATTCTTGGCCTGCTGTCTCCTAGGGATGATATCCCACAGGTTCAGCAAAAAAACAGCTTTTTCATATTCAGAATCTGAGTTCTGAACTAGGACTATGACAGGCTGGGAATTCTGAAACTACATTCTAATGTGTTATTTTGTGTGAAAACTGATCTTATGGCATACAGGTAGTCCTTAGATTACAACCATTTGTTCAATGACCATTCAAATCTATCATGATACTGAATAATACTTAAGACAAGTCCTCATAATTCCAGCCATTGCATCATCCCTGTAGTCACATGATTGTGATCTAGACACTTGGTACCCAGTTTGCAATAATGATATTGCAGCAAGCTGTAATCACACAATCACACTTTCCAATATTCCTTGCTTCCCACAAGCACAGTTAATGGGGAAGATGGCAAGAAGTTTTAATTTGCAGTCGTGTGAGGTCCACATCTGACAACCGGCTTGGTCCTCAATTAATGATGGAAACTTGAATTGCTAGAATTGCCATTTTAAATGATGTGGTCAAGTGACATTGCACTTTATAACTATGACAAAAAATTGCTATCATAATCCAAGGACTGCCTATAATTCTACACTGGAGACAGCACAGTGAGAAAATCCTACTGTGCATTCCTTCTAAGGGATTGGATATAAAATTTACAACATTAATTGTAAAAACTTTAAGAAAAAAACATTAATTTTTTGTAACACATGTAGCTAAAATACGTTGGCAATACATTTTATTGAGCACAATATAATTCATTTTTTTTTTATTTATATTCACTTTTGTGTAAGAAAATTTCCCCACAACAATAAGCCTCAAGTTGGACTGCAAGAGTAATTGACCAAAATCACAGATTCAGCTTTTGTGGCTTAAAGTAAACTGAAATCTGGGTCTTCTCCTAGATCAGGAGTATCAAACCTGTGACCTGGATGATTCACGTGCTGTTCACGGCCACTCCCAGTTTACTGAAGGGAAAAAAGTTGTGATACATCACATGATGCCACCATGACAACGTGAGTTTGACACCCCTTTCCTAGATCAACACCCTAACCTCCATACCATACTACCTCTCACTTGACAGTTTTTCAAGTGAGAAAAGTTGGTTTATGTTGCAATAGTTTCACACTGAATGTGGCCTATGCTCCACAAAGGAGAATGCTTCTTAAAGATGTTTTTCCTCTTCCCTTTGAAATTGACATAGGGAGATGCAACAATGATGGAATATCACTGAGGCATGAAAACTGTTGGGCTCTTCACTTTTAGCCTCACCAATTAAATGTTAGGCAATTTTTTAAATTTGTGATTAAAGTTTTCATTTGATTAATGCACTAATTAATCATTATCCATAATTATCCATAATTCCCAAGAGAACCTTCTCTGTCCTCATATCAGAAGGCTGCAGAAAATTTACAACTTCCTATTAATTTTGATAAAACCACGAGTAGCTGTATTTCAGGTACAGTAATATTGCTAATGGGAAGTGGAGGAAGAGAACAGGAATAGTATTTTCAGGGTTCATTCTTTTGATACAGACATGGATTTTAAATGTTGTATGTGTGATAAATTTCAATCAAGCTGAGAAACAGAGAAGAAATAAGACAATTTGGACAAATCGCTATATTGACTCATGAGGATACATTATGGCATTATGAATTCTGTTCATAATCCTAATGCCACTAGTGTTTGCAAAGATAGCTCTGACTCATTTTCAAGTAAAAGTTCACTATCATTAATCATAAGAAAATTAGCACAAACAGCATAGCCCCTTCTTCTAAAACCACACACTCACACAAACACACAAAAGTATGATAGGTCATAGGAAGGAAAGCAACTGGCAGTCTTTTTATTGGACAAGAAAGGTGGCAGCACACAGCTGTAAATCAATTATAAATATAAGGGTGTGTTTGGGCCTTCAAAAATCACAATAGGAATGGCCATGAATTTCCCCTGACACTCTATGAAAACAAAAGTTGGATTCGAAGTAGTAGGAGAGGAAATAATTGGTGTTGTAAGAAACCCCTAAGAATACAAGGGAAAGCCAAGAAATCAAACAAATTGAATATCAAAATTCTTACTTCAAGCATAAATAAACCAGCTATTATATTTTGGATACATACATGAAAACTCAGCCCCCTTGAGAATGGTGGAAGGAATGGAAAGAAGATGACCAGCTTCAAGGTGGATCAAATTAATTACAGAAGAGATGTTGCCCCATTGGAAGACCTGATCTATTGGGGAACCGATTATCCTGGAGAAAAGCAATCTGTATGATCACTAAGTGTCAATACCAACTTGATAGCACATAATCAATCAGTCAATGAATCATGTATTGCACATCAGGAAGAAAAATTCCTTGAAATTCTTATAATAAAAACACTTATGTTAATGAGCTTGAGAAAAAAATTAGCAAAAATAGAACATTTCCTTATATTGCTCATTATTTAAAGCAGGAGTTCCAAACTCCTGGTCCGTAGACCAGTATCAGCCTAAAGCCTGTTAGGAATCAGGGCATGCAAACAGAAGGTAAAGGAACAAAACTTCATTGGCACATGTGGGATCTAGGTTGTGCATGAAATCATCCCTCTCCAAGTCTATGGAAAAATTGTCTTCCACGAAGCTACTCTCTAGTGCCAGAAAGATTGAGGAATGCTGATTTAAAGAATTTTAAGTCCATTGGTGAAATAAATCAGAACCTATATAGTGCATTTTTAAAGTATATTTCATTATTGAAGGAAAATAGAAGTGCATTCTTACATATAATTATGAGAAATATGTTTATTATGCAGTCTTTTGTATGTAAGATGAAATATGATATGTGAGGATACCTTTTCATCAACTGGATTTTGTTTTTGAAGCTGTAAATGACCATGAATAAATTCTAGGTTTGTAAAAACATGGCAACAGATTCTAGTATTCTGAAGATATAAGCCTTTTTAACAGCTGATTGTAAAATGTATTTAATATTTTTTTAAAAGAAAGCAATAGAAAATTAAAAATGTCTAAACTATTTTTGTAATTCAAACTCTACAAAGAGTTTGCAAATCTTGGTGAGATCACAGTGCCCAAGTAAATCTGGGTTGATTTGCACACTGTTCAGTTGTTCTCATGTATGCCTCTTGGCAATATACAGCATTTGGCAAACTTATAGCTTGGCAGCACTCACAAAGAAATACTAGTTGTGTGAAGTGACATACATATTTATTGTTAGTCATTATTGACTGCACAGTTGCAGTACACATGCATCAGTTGCCATGTACACTAACTTTGAATGTTTTATTAATTTGAGATTAATGAATTAAACCCTCATTTTTGTTAAATTTAGATTGTTATCAATATTTATCTATTACATTATTAATGTACTGCAACTCTAATTGGACTCCCAATGGTTTTCATATAGACAAACATTATAAAATTATAGAATCTACCTTAAAATCTCTCTCTCTCTCTCTCTCTCTCTCTC
>JAEANM010010181.1:0-15934 GCA_017656035.1 Myanophis thanlyinensis
AATCAATCAATCAATCAATCAATCAATCAAAATTTATATACTGCCCCCTCTCCCAAGGGACTCGGGGCGGTGCACAGCAAATAAAAAACATACATACATAACAATATAAAAAACTAATTAAAATAATTATATGAGCTGATACTATTTAAAATTAAATTAATTAATTTCAATTCACAGGTTCTAGAAAGAGTCATCTCCGCTGTTATCCTCAGAATTGGGGGGCATCTTGGCCCCAGAGTTGAGGCAAGTCCTCACTCTTCTGACCTTCCAGAAGAGAGTTGAGACCTGGCTCTACCAACTGGCATGGGGGATATAAGAATGCCTTGGGGGTGGTTGATTGGTTCGTTGGTGGCTTAGAGGCACTCCTTCTACCTTTTTTATTTTTTGTAATTGTTTAACACTTTTTAATTGTTTTAATATTGTTTAATCTCTTTTCAAACTATTCAAAGTTACTTAGGTGACATGGGTGGAGCAGAAATTTGACAAATAAATAAAGCCATGTAACAACTGATTTATGATTGCAGCATTGTTTACGAATAGGTTTTTGTTTGTTTATTTGTTTTGTCAAACATGTACAATATAACAAGTATAGGCGTGTTGAAGAAGCACTTTCCTTCTTAAGCATCAGCCAGAACTAGAGGCAAAAAACAAATTATTTTATAGCACAATGTCTCTCCAAATCATCTGAAGGCAGGACAAGCAGCAATGGGTGGAAACTAATCAAGGAGAGAAGCAACCTAGAACTAAGGAGAAATTTTCTGACAGTTAGAAAAATTAATCAGTGGAACAACTTGCCTCCAGAAGTTGCGAATGCTTCAACACTGGAGGTTTTTAAGAGCTCGGCTAACAATTTGCCTGAAGTGGTGTAGGGTTTCCTGCTTAAACGGGGTTGGACTAGAAGACCTCCAAAGGACCCTTCCAACTCCGTTATTCTATTATTCTTTTCCAAGCAAAATGCTACTAGCTAATTCTAGCCATACGTTTTTGCTACACTTTGAATTGAAGAGCAAGAGACCAAAATTAATTCAACCCCTGAATAAAGGCGGAGTGGGGGGAACCCCGAGATATGTTTACCCAGGGACCAATCGCTGATCAAATTCCCTCCCCGCCTAATTTTTTTATAACCAACCACAAGTGACCGGAGGAGCGCGACGAACGGCGAAGAAAGACCTCCCCAGCTCCATGCCACAGAGGCTTCCGGGAATTGGAGTTCCTGTCCTTCCGAGACATTCCACCGCGAACGTTTCCCCGCGTCTTAGCCTGAGAACTACAACTCCCGAGAGCCCTCGGTTGACCTGCGCCGCCGAATTGTTTTTTTTTTCTTTCTTTCTTCCCCTTCCCTCCCCACTCTCTCTCGCGCTTGCGCTGTGCAAAAGCTTGCAAGAAGGCGAGAAGGAAGAGGCAGGGTTGGCGGCAGGAGCAGCAGCAGGCGCGGAAGGGCCGGGAAGCGGCGGTTCACAGGACGGTGGTCGGGCGTCGGGAAGATGAGCGCCACCAAGGAGTCCAAACCCGAGCACGGCCACGGCGTGAAGCGGCCGGCCTCTCCCGATGTGAATAAGGGCAGGGAGAAGTTGGGCGCTGCGGGGCGGGGAGCTGGAAAAAGGGGGTGGGGAGGTCGGTCAGGGCAGGAGGCGGTGGAAGAAAAGGGGTTCCTCTTCCCATCGTCTCTTCTGGGTAGGAGGAAGAGGTAATGCCCGGGATTCCTTGGGTTCACCCTTCCCGCTTATGTCGGAGGATTTGTTTTTTTCTCCCTGCCATACATGGTAGGCTGGTTCGGGAGTACCTCTTGGCTTCAGCCCGCTTTTCTGCGGGAGCGAAGGACTACAACTCCCATAACTGGGCAAAAGGGAGGGACTACAACTCCCATGCGGTGCGGGGCGCTTGTCAACCGATGCATCTCGATTAAGAGTGGCTTCAAGAAGGTGGGCCCTTCTCTTGCACGTCTGTGCCCGAAGGGAAGCCTCGGTTCTGCCAGGGAAAGGAAGAATTAAGAGTTTTTCCTGTTGATTGATGGATTGAGAGATAGAGATAGACCTCCTTGGGCTTCTTAAAATAGCTTTATTATCTATAATATAGATATATAATCAGGGCATTGAAAAGCTGTCTGAGAATCAGCCTTTCAGGAGCAAGGCCTTGGCATGATGCTGACAGCCTCCTCCCCAAGTGTGAATAAGAGATGGGAGTTGGCATTGGCATTAAATCTTCTGAAAAGCAGGGTAAAAATATTTGTCATTAAATAGTAGTCAAAACAATACCTTGATGCAGTGTAGCATCAAAAATAGAAAGGGGGCGTGGGAGGGGGTTGAGAATGTGGTGGAAATGCATATCCACTTGCCAGAATAGGTTAGGATGCATATTGCAGAGGAGTTGCTTACAGATTTTCAACAGAAAAATCTGAGATGAAATATAGTAAATACTGTAATTGCCATAGAATCCTATAGAAACATGTTTTTCCAGATTTTGAGGAGCATAGAAGTACCATCCCAGTTACTAGTTAATGTGATGGCTACATTTTAGTATCAATGTGGATCTGGAATAGGCTTCCTATGCTGGACCTTGCAGATCTATAGCCAAGAATGGTTGTTTTTCTACCAGAGGCTGAATATGGTGCATGTTTGTACATTATGGGCAATGCTATGCTCTTATGATTTTTATTTTCAGAATGCCTTCTAAAGCTACAGTACGCACTTTTAGAACAGCCTTACAGCAGACAGGAACAAGATGTTTCTTTTTGTAATGTCATATAGCAGCATTATTGAAAGGGGAAGAGAACTGTTCCTGGCAAGATTGAAAATAAATGGCGTATTTCAATTAATTAAAACAGTGCTTTTTAATTTAATAATATTATTAACAAGATGGATTGAGTCATCTATTTCAATAGAAAAGAATATTGATAGCACAGAGTTGAACTATTAGATTCTTGGTATTCTCTGAACTTGGTGATTGTCTTACAGATGTTTCATTATCTGGCTAAGTAGCCTTACTCCCCCCCCCCCTTATAACCATTCCTCCACTTTTGTAAAAGGGAAATTAATCCCTCTCTTGCATTATTTCCATATTTTGTGTTTAGAGCTATAACATGTATTAGTCATTGGAAGGTGTCAGCAGGAAGCTTGCCAGGCAGGCAGTACTAGCTTTGTTGATTTGAGCTCTAATGCTGCCTGCTAAAAGTATGTTATCCAGAATTGGAATACTTTCCTTGCAACCCATGACAGTATTTTTTTTAAAACTGGCATTTATATGAAGTAGATAGGCAAACATGGTGTAGCCATATGGAGCTTATTACATGTTTATAGCTGAAATGAAAGTTGTACTATAAATATTGATACTATCTGTATAAACTTAACTGCTTGATTTTTTTTCTTCTAATGTGTCTAAAAACTATTTTTTGTTTTTCAGCTCGGAGCTGGTAGCTGGGAGGCAGCTGACTTGGGAAATGAAGAAAGGAAACAAAAGTTCCTAAGGCTGATGGGTGCTGGAAAGGTAGGATTTTAATTTTCATCCTAGCAATAGAATGATTATAGAAGGGATTTTTAGTGCACAACTTTCAAAGCAGATTTGCTTGGTTTTCTCTTTTTTTATAAGAATACAAGTTCTTCTAAAAATATCACCATCTAATAAGTAAAATTTCAGAAGTATGATATAAGTGAAAAGTTATTTCATAAATCTTTGTGTGTCAGAATCAGAATACCTAATGGAACAGTTGTGCCAGAATTTAATGCTTTTTGTTTATGAATTAACTTACCTATTTGGTGTTTTGTCAGATGTTTTGTATCATCACAGAATTTTGCAATTATCTTTTTAAATGGAATTTTATTACTGTCACTATCAACTTTATGTGAATTAACATTTCGGGTCAGGGCCTTTACACCTTCTCAGTAATACAATTTCCATTCATCTTGATGTCATTATACTCATACTTCTAGTAAGACAAGTAGTCATCTGTGAAGCATAACCCAGCTAGTACAACTTAATTTTTAAAGAGCATTAAGAAGTACTACTCTAGTTTTCCATTTAGATAAGAAAGTTGGCTTCTAATATATACAGTTAATTCATTTTTTTCAGTGCATATGGTTGAATGGAAAAAGATATTAATCTTATTACACCCATTCTTTGTTATAATTCACAGAGTTTCAATGCAATACCTGATAAATTTGCTTACAATTATATAGAATATTAGTACTAACACTAGTAAAAGCTCATTTATGGAAAAAAGCTCACACTTTCAGCATGAAATTGACATTTTCTTCTATTCTTGTTTTTCAACAATTAATATTTAAAGCATATTTTGAATCATGTTATTAGTGTGACCAGGGACAAATGTTGTGGGAGGGATAAGCCAAATCAGCTAGAAGAAAATAACACAATTCCAACTTTTCTTTGGTGTTAATTATCTGTGGAGATTCTCAATCTTCCAGATCATGGTGGTCGCAAAGGTGCTTTTTCAAAAAAGGCAACTAGAGTTGTTTTTTTTCCTTTGAAAACATTTTGCTTCTTATCCAATAAGCTTTTTCAATTAGAACTGACTAGTGGGGACTAGTTTCCCCAGCAGTCCGTTAGAACTAAAGAAGTTTCTTGCATGAGAAGTGAAACATTTTTAGAGAAAAAAGCAGGAAAGTTCCATTGCCTTTTTAAAAAAATAAATCACATTTGGGTTCAGAGTTAATTATTTTAATTAATTGTTTTCTTTTAATTTTTGATAAGGGTCACTGTCATTTGAAATGAAAGTGGATGTAAATAATTTTCAAATGGAATTTGTGGAAATACAATGAAATGGATTTTCTTTTTTAAAAATGTTAATATTTGGGCTTGTCTTTCAGTTTATTATCTTTGCTGCAAGTAGCATCTAGATAACTATGTTAAATCATTTTAATTGCTTATTCAAGGCATTAGGTCACTCCCCAAATACAAACCCTGGAAATTGTGGTGCAAAATAAGAACATAAATAGTTGCCCTGCTGGATTGGATTACTGGCCCATCTAGTCTTAACAATCTCTTTTTACGATGGCCATCCAAGAGGACAAAAAAGTCCACTTGCCTCTCAGCAGATGACCTTCAGAGACTGTCACACTGCCATGAAAGTAAATAGCTGTTGATCCCCATGATTTCCATCAATTGGTCCAAGTCTTTTTTTGAAGCCAACCAAACTGACAACAGCACCACATTTCAAGGTGGACATCAATGGTCACAAAAATTTAAAGCTGAGTTGGTAACTTGAATATGATTTGGTTGGTTAATGGCATATGTAAGTCTCCCGAGAGTTGCCTGATACTTATTTGAAACATAACATGGTAATATTGACAAATAATGCTTTGTGGGAAATGGTCTGCAACCTTGAAAGCCCGTGCCATAATAAATCAGCCTTTAATAGAAAAATAGAATCATTGTGTGGGAATAATAATGTATGTTTTCTTCTAGAAAGAACACACTGGACGCCTTGTTATTGGAGACCATCGATCAACTTCTCATTTTAGAACAGGTCAGTTTAACCAAAGTTTTGAAGCGGAATAAGTGTCCATACATTTGAATTAAACAAAGGTGTTTTCTAGGGTACTTTAGCTCTCTGATTGATTTAGTTGTGATATTTCTCATGCTCAAAGCCATCTTTTTGGCCACTGACTGCTACTGGCTCTCCACCATTCTTCCGAAGTGTTGTATTGCCCCCATGTGTAAGTAGTGCTATAAAACCAAAATAGTCTGTGACTTATGGTAGCCTGAAGGTGCTGTTTGTGCAAAAGGTATAAGAAAGTTCTGTTTATGGGTGGCGTTTTAGTTTTGTCCTCGGAACAATATTATTTGTTACTATTTCTTTCAATACATTATATCCGTCCCCTAAGTTAAGACAATTAAGAACCTAGGCGAGTGGTGGCAAACCTTTTACTTACCGGTGTCAAAAATTACGCGCTTTGCACATGCCATCCACACTTGCATGCGGTTCCTCCATGTGCGCAGCATGTGCATACGGACCACCTGCGTATGCATGCAGCTTTTGCATGTGCAATGCATGCATTCTGCACGCAGGCACTCACGCACACATGAGCCATCACTTGTGCAGTGTGCACGCACAGGAGAGCGCCCCAGACCAGCTGGATTTCCTGCTGCAATCGCGCGTATGCACAGCGGACACCCAAAGACCAGCTAGGTCTCTGCAATTGCGCATGCATGCATGTGCAATCACATGTGCATGCTCAGCTAGAGATAAGTTGGCCGACAGTTTGTGTGCCAGCAAGATGGCTCCGTGTGCCACCTGTGGCACCACTGCCATAGGTTTGCCATAACGGACCTAGGCAAAAGAAAACAGCCATTGTTGGCCCCAAGAACCAAGAAAGACACACAGAGTTACTTCTGAGCAGTTCCTTTATTGTTCCTCACCTGTAGACAAATTTTTTCAAAACTAAAGCAACTGTTTGCATCACTATAGATATACTCTGGGAATAGCAATGGAGGAGCCTTCTTAACTCTCTTGCTCCCAACCAAACTTTCTATGCTTAATTGCTCTATGCACTGTGGAATGCAGCCCCTGGGAATCCAGACTATATTTCCACCATAACACATCAGGTCCCCATCAGTCCCACACACATACATTTAATCCCAGGCCTGGCACCAAAGCTCAAGTTTAAGGGCTTTTTGAAACCCCAGGTGAATGGAGATCATCCATATATCTGAGCAGATGCTGTTCCAGCATCTGGGGAAATTATCTTCCTAGGTCATATAAAATGGCACCACTTAATAGAAATATTGTGTACCTATTCTGCACCGAGTGGACAGAAACAATGAGACAGAAGTGACCCTATGCCACTAGGAATAAATTCTCGTGGGTTGGATAAAATCTAACACTGCTCCCCTTTTTTGTTGAAATTCAGGATTTGTTATTTGACTCTATGTTAATTAACATATGTAACCCTATAGGGGAAGAAGATAAGAAAATGAACGATGAGCTGGAGACTCAGTTTCAGCAGAGTATGGACAGCACCATGTCAGGAAGGAACCGGCGGCATTGCGGGCTTGGTTTCAGTGAGGTAATCTTCCTTTTGGCTGAGACAATGGCTCAAGACTCCTCCTTTGCTGTATTTCACTCTGTGTCCACTTTGTACTGGCTAGTAGTTTAATAGGACAAACTTTCACAAATCTCCTCATTCTTCATCACATTACATAGAGAGCAGATATCATCCCCCATAGCCAACATGGTTTTTTTGCCTCCTGTAGTTGGTGATATTAGGCTTCTTTTGCTGTCGCCTAAAAAAATACTTGCACTAGGAGGAGATTAAAGTTAAATGCCTGTGATTAAGTTTCTACTACCACCCACAATATATCAGCCAGGCGGTCCTTTCTATATGTATTGATATTGGAAACAAACCACCAAAGAAAAGGGGATCTGAAAAGCAAAGCAAGCTCATAGAAATTTTTCTCTGCCTCTGAATCTTTTCTTTAGCTGGAAGAGGATAAAGAAGCAGCACCAGAGGAGACGCAAGATTCCTCCGGGTCAGAAAGTTCAGAAGACTCCGAAAGCGATTCCGAATCTGAGCAGGACGAAGTTGCTGAAGACCCACCATCTGCTGAAAAACACAGCAACTCCGAGGACCCGCAAGCCAAGAAAGATGCAAAAAGCAGCTATAAAATGATGTTTGTTAAATCCAGCGGCACTTAGCTGCAGAGTGTAGGCAGAGTAAGCCTTCTGGTTACAGTGCAAAGTCTTGGACTGCTTATGGCACAGATCTTCCCTTGGTGGTTTTAATAAGGCCTTTTAGAGAAAGAGGCATCGTGTTTGCATTTGCAAGCACCACACCAAGAAGCTATTTTTCTCAGCATGACTGCCCATTTTGTTTTGTAAGATATGAAAATAAAAATGAGTGGGGGATGTACTTAGTTCTCAACCTGCCTTTAGATTCTTCTTCTCTCTCTTCGTATTCCATGAAGGCTATTGGATTTTTCTTAAGTTTGTTAAATGACTTACTGAAATGGTATTTAATGTCTTTACGGGTGCTTTATTTTTTAAAGCAGTTTTTGCTGGGGTTTTGGATGGTATAATTATTAAAAAGTAAGAACGGGAGCTTCTTTTGTCCTGCTTATCATCCAAAACAAACTGTATTTTGGGATATGTGCTGCATTACATTGTGCAATGCTGTACATCTGTTGGATGCACGTGTATGAATGAACCGATTTCAAAATTACGTCTAGACAAGGAATGGCAGAGCAGTCTTTTAATGAAGAGAGGAATGTCTTCAAGACGCATTATGGGTAAATTGTGTTACGCCTATACAGAAACCCTAAGTAGGTATGATCTTAATAAAGAAAAAAATTAACAAAATTTTCTTTTCATTCTTGAAAAGAAAATCTTAAGTATTGTAAGTTACCCCAGTTTTCTCAGAATTCATTAATTAGTACATTCATTGAAGTCCATTGAGTTTAATATGGTTTATCCAAATAAACCATAACAAAGTATATGTACTAAAGTATGTGCTTGTGTGTGTGTTTGATTACAACAGTTTCCTGCAAATTGGTTCTCTTCAAATATTGTGGGACTGTTCTATATCTAGAAGACATTTAGTTGAAGGAACTAGGCTACAGCATTTGTATTCCCTTTATTATGATTTATATAGTAAATATATTTTTGTATAATAGTTCTAGCTGACTCACAATATTTTATTTAGTTTACTATTTCTCAGCATTAGTGAATGATAAATTCACTGTCCTACATAAAATTAGGTACTTGAAGGCTTCAATTAGTGGAAAAGTATGTTACGGTGTAGTCAAACATTTGTACTTGACGCAAAAGGAATCCCTAATATTTGGTTTCTATGTTAATATCTAAGTTGTGCAGGCTATTCTTTTGAAAGAATTGAAAGAGGAGAAGTAATCCGCAGCTTGTGGTCAGAGGGAGTGAACATGAGGGCAAATGGGGACAGGATTGTTTTTGAGAGAGGGCGTGTAGATCTGATCAAATGTGAATAAGAACTGTTAAGTAATGGATTGACACTATATGCGTTCTCTGCCTGAGCTGGGTACACAACCAGAGCCAGCAAAAGGAGGCCAAATAGCAAGATATAAGAGTTATTCTCAGGTTTCTGATATCTTAACTCCAACTGCAGGTTTAGACTGCTACACCTTGAGAAAAGAGATGAGCTGCTTCTTCCCTTTACGTTAAGCCCCAGACCTTGCTGCCTCTGTTTGCTATGGATAGATTCATTCATTTGAGATTAGAGGACTTGCTGGCATTCTTGTGATATTACTTTAATGTGCTTCCTAAGAAATTCTATGAACTGACTCTCCTGTAAGGGTTATTTGTTGAAAATGTCATTCCTAATCAAGGTTTGCAACAAGAAAATGCTGGCTAAAGTGGAGCACTGTCAAGAAATGAAGGGGAAGAGACAAAACAAGGCAAACCTAGTACTGACTGAAGTATGAGCTTCAATTTTGGCCATCTTTTACATTACAAAGTTCCTAAAGAGTATGAAATCTAAGTGTTACTAAGAATTGGTATGAAAGAAGACCAGTGAGGGTTATTGGTTGCTGCATATTCAAGTCAAGTTTTGTCATTTTAACAATATACAGTACAGTACACAGTGAAACAAAATGACGTTTCCCAGGACCAAGGTACTACATCAGATAACAGATAAAAAGAAAAAGAGCAGGGCACAGAACTACACATAGTTCTAAGTCTAAGAACTTAAAGAAAGAAAAACTAAATACACAAGTACTTATGGTTACAGTTTCTTTGTATTGAGGAGTCTGATGGCTTGTGGAAAGAAACTGTTACACAGTCTGTTTGTGCGGACCCGAATGCTTCTGTACCTTTTCCAGATGGCAGGAGAGTAAAGAGCGTGTATGGGGGGGTGTGGTCAGCCACAATGTTTCTGGCTTTATGGATGTAATATGTGGTGTATATGTCCATGACAGAGGTGGGAACAACCCCAATGATCTTCTCTGCTGTCCTCACTATTCACTGTAGGGTCTTGTGATCTAAAACGGTGCAATTCCCAAACCAGGTGGTGATGCAGCTGCTCAGGGTACTCTCAATGGTCTCTGTAGAAGGTTGTGAGGATGTGTGGTAGAAGCTGTGCCTGCCTCAGTTTTCTCAGAAAGTAAAGACTCTACTGGCCTTCCTTGTTATGGAACCAGTGTTGAGGGACCAGGTGAGATTCTCCGCCAGGTGAACACCAAGGAATTTGGTGCTGTCAATGATTTCCATGGAGGAGCCATTGATGTTCAGTGGGGAGCGGTTGTGTTGTGTCCTGAAGTCAACAACCATCTCTTGTCTACATTCAGAGACAAGTTGTTGGCTTTACACCAGTTCGTTAACTTCTCCACCTCCTCTCTATGCTGTCTCGTTCTTGCTGATAAGACCCACCACGGTCGTATCATCAGCCAACTTTATGATGTGATTTGAACTGTGCATTGCTACACAGTCATGCATCAGCAGGATGAACAGCAGGGGACTGAGCACACAGCCCTGTGGGATTCCAGTGCTCAGTATGATGGTGTTAGAAGTGTTCTTGATCTGGACTGTCTGATGTCTTCCAGTCAAAAAGTCCAGGATCCAGTTACAGAGGGAGGTGTTCAGGTCCTACAGGATCAGCTTCCCCATCAGGTGTTGGGAATGATAGTGTTGAATGCTGAACTAAAGTCTATGAACAGCATTTGTATGTATGAGTCTTTGTTTTCTAAGTGAGTGAGGGCTAGATGGAGTGTAATGGAGATGGCATCGTCAGTGGAGCGATTCGAGTGATACAAACTGCAGTAGATCCAATGTTGGGGGCAGCAGGGTCTTTATGTGCCTTATGACGAGCCTCTAGAAGCACTTCATGATGATGGGAGTAAGTGCAGTTAAAGTACACATATCTGGCTATTAGACATAACTTGTGAGTTTGTATTAAGTACAATGAGCTTCTGACTGTTCTCTTCAAATCAAGATAGCTGCAAGTAGCAGGTTTTGATAGATTAGTCCAAAGTTCAAAAGTTTTAGGGAAAGAGGGCATGTTGAGGATGACTCAAAGGTTCCCAAAGAAGGATCCAGTCTTTCAATAAGGAATCCACATCATCTTCATTTGCAAATATTCCTTCCATGGAGGCAAAGATCTTTTTGCTGTGATCTTTAGAAATGCTAAGAAAAAATGGTGACAGGCATAGATTTTATTGGCTTCCTGGAGTAAAGATTGCAATTTTCACACAAAGGATGTTATGAATAAGTATAGACTTCTCAAGGAGGCAATTGAAAAAACTAAATAAAATCTAAAATCTTTGTGGATTTGTAGAAAGAAAAAAAAAGTCTATGGAGCAATAAGTCTTGCTGAAAGAAAATGACTGGATTCTGCAAGGATAAATCTTGTCCACCAGTCTTCTAGAGCGTTTTGTTAACGAGTTAGAAAAATTAGAATAGGGATAAATATTAAGTTTTCTCAATGAAAGGAAATTCAAAATAAAGTCCTTCAAGAATCCAAAATTACTGGGACCAGTAATATTTAAGTTACTGACCTTGATACAGGTAAGCTAGGCAAGTTTATAGATTGTATCAAATTATTCAGGATACTGAAAACTCATTGATGAAGAGCTCCAGAGGGATATTTTAGACTGAGAAACGGTCAACCAGAAAGCCTGCAATTCATTTCATGTGGGTGTAAAATAATGCACACTGGGACAAATTAACTTTATTATTGGGGGGTCATGACAACTAGCTTAATGATGGTGTTTGGCAGCTACCAAAAAACAAATTTCATGTTAGCAAATCATTAAAAGAAGGATTGAAAATAAATTCACCAATAAAGTATCCCTACATACTGTACATTCAGTTTTGGAATACTGTACAGTTCCGGTGTCAATGTTTGAAAAAAAAAATACAACTGCAAGAAAGTAAGCAAAGAAAAACAAAATATCATACGTTTAACCTTTTGAGACTAAGCTAGAACAGATTAAAAAGTAAAGGGGACATAAGATATATAAAACACTGCAGTTTCCAGGGTCATTGGTAAGCCAATGTTACATAGTCCTTAAGTATCCTGTTGCAATTATTACAGCAAGGTGTGTGATGCTCCCTAACCTGAATGACTGGAATGGAGAAATTAATGGAGGACAAGATGACTAAAAGCTATTGGTCCCCAAGTCACCAATTTATTTCTGAATAACACTGTCAAGAGACAAATGATGGGAGAGATGTCTCCTGTTATCTGGTTGTCAGCATCCCAGAAACATTTGGGTTGATGAGAAACAAAATGCTGGGCTAGGATGGGACTTGACCTTACTTACATTCTCAGCCTAAAATTGCACTGCCTAAAAGTGCAATTTAATAGGATATATCATTTTAACATGATGGCATCCAGATCTTGGAGCTTACCTCCACACAGGGAAGTGTGCAAAGGCAAGTTTCAATTAATGTCCATGTGTGGTTGTTTTTTCTTGATAAACTAAGGTTTAAAATCAAAGAACATATAATTCTTATAAATTATGCTGCTGCTTTATGTATTCTTAGCTGGAGATTCTTAAAAATGTGCTATGCTTTCCATTTTACTTTAAAAATTATTAGGAGTCACCTGATTAGCAGTGCTAGTTGCAATACTTAAAATGATGACTGGCAGAGCTATCTTCATGCATTTTAGTCGATCACTCTGTCTCAGCCCAACCTACCTCACAGGATTGCTGTGAGGATAAATAGGCAAGGGGAGCATTATGAACATTGTCTTGAAAAAGAGGGACTTAGGCCAACTAAGTAAAATCACTATCAAGGCAACTCAAGGGAGCCTGGCTGAAGTCTGGTTTCTTCATCAAGATGGAAAAAATGGTAAATGTAGCTACTGAAGGTAGTGCATTTCATACTGTGGAAGCAACACCAAAGAATTCAATCAATAGGAAATAATTGAAACCCTAACCTAAATTATGATTAAGATACAAAAAAAATGTTCCAAACTGATGGCTCTTAAGACATGGCTTTCATAGATATTCCATAGGTGAAAAACACCTGGATGTCTGATCCAACATTTGTCATTTTAGCAATATGACAAATGTTCTTTTTGAATAATCCTGCTTGGAGTGTCCTACTTCAGGAAAGCATTCATAAGGTGAGGGAGGGAGGGAGGAAGGAAGGAACGAAATTAAGGAAGAAAAATCTTTTCACATAAATAATTATCAGGGAGGTTAGTCGCCCAATTTTTTTCCTGCCAAAATCATTGTCATGTATTGTTAGGGCTGTGCTTTAATATGCTATAACAGCCACATGTGTCCAGTCCAGCCATGGTATGAAATGCCACAATATGCCTAGATTTTTCAAGATCCTTAATAAAAGTTAAAAAGAAAAAATAAATAAAGGGAGTCTAATAGCCAGGGGAAAACATGCTTTGCTGCACTGCACTATGGGGGAAAAAACCCTTCTATGGCCTCAGAAAATAGGATCTCATCAGGTGTTTCTAAGAAAGGAGGCTCAAAGTTTCTTTCAGAAAGCCCAATTTTTAGGGCAGCATCAAAGGCCACAGGTCCTTCTAAGGCTATGGTTAGGGAATTCACATCAAAGACCATGTGCATGCTAGTTCTTATGTCAAGGAGGGCTGCTGGTGGAAATCTCTTGTGGGTTTACTACAGTCCCCTGAAGAGATTAAATTATGCACTGAAGCTGCCTCTATAACATGGAGACAAAGAGAATCAATGCCTCGGCTGGGTTTCCTAATCAAAGCTTGGCATCTTTATTTGCTTTGAGGCCTTATGAAGCATTGGGAGAAACGTAGCAAGCAAGTGCCTCAGCAAAGATGGAGGGGCCAGGAGATGTGTTTGGTTTGAAGAAAGCAATCTCCTTTTATCAAACTTTCACCTGAAACTTCAAACCTTTGCATGTGGCATCTGAAAAGGAGCCACATCCTTCGCCACAATGTTGTTGGTACTGTATAGGCTTGACAATCATGATGAAGATTCATTCTAAAAAAGACAAACGGGCCTGGAACTGCAGCAGCCAAACAGTTTCAAAACAGTGTTCTGTTTTCCTCATTTCATGACAGCCTTGTAAGAAAAGATACTTTACATTACTAAAAATAATATAGAGGCATTTAACTCTGCTGTTTAAGTTAGTTGATGGGATTAAAAAAAAAAAAAAGCCAGAGAGGGAGAGAGAACTTATGATGCTTCTTTTATCACTTGTTTTATTATTTCTTAAAAAACTAGAAGTTTAGGCTTCGGTAGCCAATGTATGCTAAGAAAGCAAATGAACATACCAAAATACTCGCATTATACATACGTACCAGCAAAGAAACAGTGTGCCACAGGCTGGTTCCAGTGACAGTCTTGATAATTACCAGTTATACCATTCACGTTTTCATATTTATTTATTTATTATTTATTATTTAAACTTTTATACCGCCTGTCTCCCGAATTTTGTACACATTTCCCCCTCCTTCAAACATTTTGCGGTTGTTGCATTTTGTTCTGTTTTGTTTTGTATCTTTGCAAAGCTGGGTTTTGTTTGAAGGTGGTATCTGGAGTTAGGTAGTCAGAGAATGGCACATTCACATGTAGCACTAAGTTACAACATAGTTACTATTTATTTTTTTCCCAGTTTCTAAAGCCATCCACTGGTGGACTCTGGCCAATGTACAATGGGTAAGAATAGTAAAAAATGAAGTACTTCTAAAACAAACATTCTAAGAGAAAGCAAAATCAGCCTGACCACATACCAGCCTAACTCCAGACCAGATCTTAAGTTTCTTCCTACAGTGTGGTTAGGACAATATGGATGTTGAGGGATACTACCAACTTAGTTCTTCATATTTCTGAAATCTATAAAGTACACCATGTAAAAATATGTTTATGCAGCATATTTTAAAAAACCAAATATTCAGTCCAATGAAAACCAAAATAAACCAAATATAACTACAATAAAACAGAGACCTCAAACATTTTCAGCCAGTTTTAAATATCAAAATTTAAAAGTAAAATGACTGAGCAAAATAAATAATAATTTGCAATGAATATAACATTGGCACTGATGTGTTCTCCCCCTTTTTATATACTGTAGATTTACATCTCAGATTACCTCATTCAGATATTACCACTTCAGATATTAAAAAGCATAAAAGAGGAACAGATCCTTGTGGGGTTTTGTCAACAAATATAACAGTGTAAAGTCATGATTCCCAAATGTTTTTTGTATCCAACTTTGCTGAATAAAAAGTATTATGTTATCTTTTCCTGTCTTACTCAAGACCATGGGTGATTGACTTACTCAAGACTCCATGGGTGATTGTATGAAAAGCAACTGAGAAACGAAGATGAACAAGAGCGATTTCATTTAGCAAAAAATGTCTATCAGAATGGCCAAGGTTGTCTTCATTAAAATTCTGACCCACCTCCCAATGTCAAGTGGTTTTTGTTTCTTAAATTGTCTTAAACATCTTCTGATTAAATACGTTGGTTTAAAAAAAAAAGTATTTCCTTTGATTCAGGATCTATTTCTGGTGACTTTGTAGACATATCCATGTATTTTTCTTGACAAGAATACATAAGTGGTTTCCCTTTTACCATTCTCTCTATCTGTCTCTGTCCCTCTGTCTCTTTTCTCATAAAATAGTATTGGAGATAAAGCTCATAGATTTCCAATACCAGTAATTTCACTATAGTTTGAAATATTATAGTATAGTTCTCCATATTTAAGATGAATTAAACTGAGATAATAGTTTCTCTCTACAGTATATAGTGTTCCAATTGTTAAAGATAAAGGTTTGAAAAAATGTTTAAAAACTGTAAAGCTTCCCTTTAAACATTGAAATCCAAGCCAAATACTCTCGTTATCAAATCTAATGTACGTGACAGCCAAAGCATAGCCTTCTAGATATGATAAATTTTTAGCAATTTGAAGCTTTTATAAATATTTACACATAATGGGTTTCAGTATTTTAGAAATGTTTTACCACATACTCATATCTTTATCTCTAGTTTATCTGTCTGTCTGTCTGTCTGTCTG
>JAEANM010010182.1:0-15934 GCA_017656035.1 Myanophis thanlyinensis
ATAGAATAGAATAGAATAGAATAGAAATCGTGGGCACTCCATCTCTGGATGGAATAGAGCTGGAAGGTACCTTGAATGTCTTCTAGCCCAACCCCCTTCTCAAGCAGGAGAACCTATACCAGTGGTGGCGAACCTTTTACTTACCATCTGCACTTGCATGCAGCTCCTTCACGTGCACTGCATGTGAAACTGCACCATCTGTGCATGCATGCAGCTTTTGCACATGCAATGCACACATACTGCACGCAGGCACTCACATACACATGAGCAATCACTTGTGCATGTGCAGGAGAGTTCCAAAGACCAGCTGGATTTCCTGCTGCAATTGTGCGCATGCACAGCGGATGCCTGAAGGCCAGCTGGATCTCTGCAATCGTGCATGCGTGCATGTGCAATTGCATGTGCATGCTTAGCTGGAGGTAAGTTGGCCGACGGCTTGTGTGCCCAGCAAGACGGCTCTGCGTGCCACCTGTGGCACCTGTGCCATAGGTTCACCATCACGGACCTATAGTCTCAGACACGTGATTGTCCATTCTCTTCTTAAAAACCTCCAATGATGGAACACCCATGATTTCTGGAGGTAAGCTGTTCCACTGGTTAATTGTCCTCACTGTTAGGAAGTTTCTCCTTAATTCCAGGTTGCTTCTCTCTTTGATTAGTTTCCAACCATTATTTCTTATCCTGCCCTCTGGTGCTTTGGAGAATAATTCGCCCCTGCTTCTTTGTGGCAACCCCTCAAATACTGAAATACTACTAACATGTCACCTCCAATTCTTCTTTTCTTAGGCTTTTTCATGATAAGCTGGTCTTTATAAGTCTCATATTCAATGGTTAAGATTACTATAAAGTGAGAATCCTGAGGAATTAAAATATATTTCTACTAGATTTTGGACAGTGTGGTTTCTGATATTAGATTTGTGACTATTTATTCTTTTGAGTAGAAATTGACCAGCTTGTCCTGTGTATAGTCTGTGACTGTCAATAGAAGAGAACATATACTACAAATATCTACCCTCCCAGCCTTCTGCAAAGCATTAAAGTCTTGGCTTTCCCATCAAATGCTGGGATAAGTACATTGGAAGCTTGGTTTGTTTGTTTTTATGTGTTCAGTTTTTATAATTTTATTGTGTTTTTTGTGTTGTTTTAATTGTTGATTGGGAGACACCCAGAGTTTGTTATAAGATGGGTGACTATACAAATGTTATAAAGATGGGTGACTATACAAATGATATAAATAAGTAAATAGTGGCAACAGTCTTAATAATCTTCTTTTATTAATGGTTAGATAATCCTGAAGGATATTGCTGATTATTATTAATGTTATTACTTGGGTCTCTTTACCGCCAGCTCAGAAGTGTGAGGATGCTGTGTTTCTTCTTTCTAAAGTATATGCACCTTTCTTCTTTGGGGCATCTTGTATCAGCTGAAATAATCTAGTGCTAGGGTGATATTCATATTGAACAAAATCCTGGATCTAAACCAATTACCAGTTACTGGAGTTCAGCTTCCATAATTTTTCATACATTGTTATACTGTTAGCATCTATAGAGATTCTCTTTTCCTTCCATTTTGAGCTTTTCCTTTTTCTCCAAATATCAAGTTGTTGACACTTTAAAAATAGTTATAAATCTCTCACTTCCTGGATATTCTTTTGGGGTTCATTTTCCAGAAATTAATCTTTCAGCATAGGAAGTGGTTCTGAACTGCAAAGATTGAGTTTATCTAGCTGTCTTGCAAAAAATGGTCAGGCTTTTTTTCAAAGATTTTTCCAATGGACATAAAAGGACTGCTGTATGACTAACTTGTCTTTTTACCTCTTGGCAGGAGTGTGCAGAATTGGAGAAAGATGTTTTGCCTGTTATTTTTTTATTTCGGATTGCTGTCCTACCTGAGGAAACATCCTCAGGATGCGGGATGCCATTGGAGATTATCTCAGAAGAGGAAGCATCAAACTTTAAACCCTGCTTAAAGAAAGATGCCAACATCAGTTTCAATCCATTTATCTGAAACAATACTGTTCATCGTAGGTAATTGCTGAAATATATTGAGGGATCCTTTTTAGCCTATGGACATCTAGGACTTGAAGGTGACCAAAACTAACTGCTTAATGAGAAGAATACACTTCAGTCCTATATTCACGTGGCACATGCAGTACCCTCTCAAGCAAGATAGTGTGATAATGTGTAGAACATGGAGCTAGCAAGCAAATTCAATCTTACATAAGTAAAGCAGCTAAAACACAAATACCAAATTTGTTAGTACTGTATCTATAACGATATGCATTGTGGAGAAAGCTAGGTTAATAAAGGGGGAACTATTAAATAAGCAGATTAGACAGACAGTAGCAAGTGACCTTGAAGGAAGCTCTTGAAGGTCTTGAAATTTGATTAACAGTTGGCATGACCACCTTAGTCCTAAACTGGCCACAACTGATCCGTATCAGCAGATAAAGAGAGAAAGTCTATGCCGTATGCAAGAAAATCAATATGTATATCTTGCTCCCATTTCCACCTAAAATGCCTTTTTCTTTTCTGAAGAAGTGCCTGATAATCATTTTCTTCTTTTTATAAAGCTGCATCTTGTTAACTCTTTCCAACTCAGAATAACGGAGTTGGAAAGGACTTCAGTGATCTTGTAGTCCAACCCGCTGCACAAGCAGAATTGTTTGCATGCTCCCCAACACGAGCAGAGAAAGGATGGGTATCAAAGAGTCTCAGGAAGCCAACATTCAAAATAAGTTTAAAAACATTCCACTCAATATTTTTTTTATTTATTTTCATACACTTCTATACCGCCCCCCTCCCTAGGGACTCGGGGCGGTGCACAGCCATTTAAAAAGATACATAAAAAAGTTAAAAAATAATTTAAGAAAAAATTAAATCATGGCCCACATTATAAAAGTAAAAATTTTAAATTTTAAATAGATCAATTAAGAATTTAGAAACAAATTTAAGACCCCGTTAAGTGTTAAGCCAGACCAGCTTGCTGAAATAAGTGGGTTTTCAATGAGCGCCAGAAGGTCCGCAGGTCTACAATGGTCCGAATCTCTGGGGGCAACTCGTTCCATAGGGAGGGCACAGCCACAGAGAAGGCTCGTACCCTCGGGGCTGTCAGACAACATCGTCCTGACAGTGGGACCCCGAGGAGGCCTGCCCTGTGGGAACGCACCAGTTGGCTGGAGGCTGACGGTGGCAATAGTGCTTAAGATACATTATAGGTATCTTTATTATGATTGATTTTTTTTATATATTCTGCAGGGATATTTCCAGTTAAGTCAAAATGCTGCATGTTTGCTTTGCAAACTGACTTGATTTGAACTACCAATACCCTAATCAAGGAACTACCAAGAAGAAAACCTCATTTGTACCCCAACACTGGCAGGGCAAGCTACTATATATATAAACAGAGAGCAAACCTTCACTCCCTAGAACACATAGTAGCAGGACAGGGAGTAGAAGCAAGAATGCATGGGAGAAAAATCAAAACAAAGAGAGCCAGTTTGGCCTAGTGATTAAGGCACCAGGCTAGAAAGCAGGACACCATGAGTTCAAGTCCCACCACAGAGGGAATGACACTTGGTGACTTTTCATTCTCTGTCAGCCCCATTCACCTCACACAGTTGTTATTGTAGGGAAAATAGGAGGAGGAAGATATGTTGGATATATTTACTACTTTGGGTTGTTTGTAAAAATAATAAAGTTGGAATATAAATAAATACATAAAATCGTCCCTCCTCCGTTGCTCTCTCTTCTAAGCACTGACTATGAAAAGGGGACAAATAATTGTTAGTAGCAGTCTGAACTGATCTCCTGCAAGGGGCCATTAAATTAGACCAAGGACTCAGGTGACCCATTTCTTGTGCCCCCAAATGATGATTTATCACAAGTTCTGTCTATACTTACTGTTCTTGGAAATAAATCCCAATAAACTTAATAATAACTGCTTCTGAGTAAATATGATTGCACCATTAGTGAATAGAACTGTTTATAGATGTTACTTGGCTAAAAAAACCTAATCATAATCAGTATAGAAATATGAAATGTTTGATGGTGCAGATGATTCCTTTGGTCATTTCTAAGCCTATTAAAATAGTTGAGACATTGCTTTTGAAAGCTCCAGACAACTGTCACTTCTCAGGTATGCTGCGGTGAAATATATAAACTATTTTTAATCCAACAGGAGAGGAGTGAATAATATCTTAAAATAGAAAGAAGTGTTTCTATCTGGCAAGAAAAAATGACAGTCTAATACTCTGAAGTGTGAAACTGAGAACACAATGAAATTTGTAGATATTTTTATGTCTTATTTCCTTTGATTTTAGATTGTTATAGTATACAGCAAAACAATTTTTTGAACATTCAACTTATTTGTGCTATAATATAACTTACCTGAAAATGAGCCCCACCATTTTACAGTAATAAATATGTTTAGGATGCCAGTGCATAGTTTAATGGTACCTAAAGAACTTTACTTCTAAAACTGAGTGTCTTTGGACAAATCCAAAGATATTTGGTAATCCTTTATTCTCCTTGTGGATCAGGAAATGAAAAATGGAAGAAGTGCAGTCATTGAAAAGAAATCAGCTTCTTGTATCTTAAAATTTCTGTATCCTACATTTTGGAACAATAGAGATCATATCTGTATGATATTCTTTCAGATATTTGTTGATTGCTACCAATTTTCAAATATTTTTTGTTTCTCTTTTTAGGTTAAACAAATTCAAAGGGTGCAAAGAATTCAGTTTGTGTTTCCACCAACTAGTCCCACAACTATTTTTTTTGAAAATTTCCTATAATCCTCAGAACTTTACATAATATTCAAGTTAGTGTACTTGTTTTCTCTTTATGGAGAGCTGGCTTCTGAAATGCATTAATTGCTAGGGGAAAAGAGAACCCTATATAAATATCCCTTAAAACATATTTTAAAAATTAGAGCAGCATATTTTGCTATGGGTTCCTATTGCTAATCTAAACACCATTTAAATTTGGGGTATCTCTAAAATAGCCTGCTTTGGGTCATTGTTTGGGGAATTTGTTTTAAGGCAAGAAATTTTAATTTTATGTGAGTGAAGATTCACACTGAGATGGCAGTCATTGATCTGGAAAAATTCTTGAAGTTGAAATTGATGATTGAATGAAAATATGAATTCAGAGTGACACAGCTATGAAAAATACGAATTCCATGAAAGATATGAGGGAACAGAAATGAACCTGCAGTATGGTAGTATTTATATAAACCGGTATATACAACTATGACCATAGTAGGACATGCATACAGCTTTGATCAGCACTTCATTAAAAAAAATTCATTGATTGCAAAGGCAGCCAAAAATATACAGGAGCTAAACCACATATCCTACAAGAAAAGATTACAACATTTAGTGGAGATTATAGAGGATTTTATTGGGTAGAGAAAATTAAGCACTGGATAGATTTGTCTCCTTTCATAATCCTAGATACTGGATGGACAAAAATAAATGCTTATCCATATAGCACATAGTTAACTGTGATTGAATGCCACAATATATAATGGCTTAGCAATTTAAGTTACTTTTAGAAATCATATATGCACACATGGGAGTAAACCTCAAAGTTTACTAATCATGTTGGTGATAGACTACTTTCAAAATCAGAAGCAGTACACAGCTGATAAAACTAACCAACAGGCAGGAAATTTTATAATAAAGACTTTTGACATCCATACCTAAACTGAATGCGCCAAAGCTCCCCTCTTTTTGACTAGAGAGAAACCAAGTTAGTCATTTGGAATCCTGGCCACAAAAAAGGAAAAAGGAAAAATTTGCAAGTTTTTATATTAGAATTAATGTTCTTTCTCTGTGGCAATTACTGTACATGTTATTACACTGATATTCTCCATGTAATGCTCCATGGCATTACATTGTTATGCAGCATGGAACCTTCTCAGGAGAGGGGCGGTTTATAAATCCAAATAAATAAATAAAATAAATAAATAAACCTCATTATATCAGAGTGCTCCCAAAGAAGAGGAAGCCAAGTTAAAACATGGTCTGCTTTAATAATCTTACTTCTCTCTTCTATCACTCTATGGAATATTTATGTTTTTTATGCAGTCTGTGTTTTTATCAGCATTAAAAGTCTTGGCGTTTGACTATCTAAGGCTAACATGAAGTTTTATTTTTAACCTTTTCTCATTTTTTCATACATTTAATTTTAAAAATATAGTTTGGTGCTTTCAATTTTATCTTTGAACAATGAGAAGTTTTCAATAGTCATGCATCACCAAAACTATCAGAGCCAGGATGTGATGCTACAGACCATAATGAGCACCACTACTATTATATTAAATTTACAGGAAAGTAAATACTCAAGCTATGAGATACCTATCAGTCTCACAAGCCAGTGTTAAATGGGAAGAAGTCAAACACAACTACTTTCCTTCTTCCAAAATAGATGGTAGCAGCAGGAAAGCACTCCATAACCAAGGAGCAGCAGAAGAGCAGACCAGTGTATGAAAACCGAAAATATTTTTAGGAGAAATAAAAAAGACTTTTCCGCATCTTGCACCTACTAGCACTAACTTGTTATGGCCAACTCACCATAGCCAACTTGCCATGGCCAACTTGCTGTGGGACAATTTGCCATGGGATAAAAGTTACATAATATCAAAGAAATGGTATAATAGAATCAGTAAAGAAAGGATGCAAAAGGAGGAACAAAATGAAATGTGAATGACAAATATTAAAATAATGTTTAATTGTTTTAAATAATTAAATAAAATTGTTGATTTGTCCCACAGCAAATTGGCTCATGGTGAGTTGGCCATGGTAATTTGGAAGCAGTGAGTTGGCCATGGCAATCTGGCCATGGCAAGTTTTGCTATTCCAAGCGACAGTTCTTAATTGTTGACTTAAGTCATCTGAATTGTATGTTCACTGATATTTTTGAAAATACAGTAATACTTTAACCTACCCCAGTTAACTTTTCATAGACGTTTTATTGAAAGAATGCTTATCTTTTCAGCATATAGATGCACATAAACACAAGATACTATTATCACACCTGCTTATAGAAAATGTTATTATCCATTAGACTGCTGACTCAAGACACTCGCAAATGCTAGATTGTAATAACAACAAAAGGCTTAAGTCATCCAATTATGTCTCATCACATAAGTCATTTTGTTGGGTGACAGCATAGTCTTTTTCCTGAAACAGAAAGAGTATAAACTGCAGAGGAGCTAAATCAATCCTGTCAAGAAACTGGAGAGTGGGATGGAAATGCTCACATTTAAATATCTTTCAGATAACTATTTCATGTACATGTCTCCCATATAAATTTTATTCCAGCTTCCTAATTTCATAAATTTAATTAATCTGCTGGGAATGATTAATTAGCTAATTAATTAGTCAATTATAAATGAAAAGCACCTCTTCCTAACTCATATCCTAAGATACATTAATGAGAATATTAGATTTATTCAAGAAAGTACTTCATGTGCTCATGTGGAGGGGGGGTTATTATTTTATTCTTTTTCTTTTTATTATTTGTATTTCTTTTATGTGGTGTTGTTATATCCTTGTAAACTGCCTTGAGTCACCATGTGTGAATAGGTGGCAATAGGTGTTGGTTCTCACCTTTAAAGCACTCCATGGCTTGGGACCCGGGTACTTACAGGACCGCCTGTTGCCACCATCCACCTCCAGCCGACCTGTGCATTCCCACAGGGCGGGCCTCCTCGGGGTTCTACTGTCGGGACAGTGTTGTCTGACAGCCCTGAGGGTTCGAGCCTTCTCTGTGGGTGCACCCTCCCTCTGGAATGAATTGCCCCCGGAGATCCGAACCATCATGGACCTATGGACCTTCTGGCATGCATTGTTTCAACAGGCCGGTCTGGCCTAGTGCTCAGTGGGGGTTTTAAATTGTTTTAAATTATTTTAAATTAGTTTTTAAATTTTAAATTTTAATTGTTTAAAATTTTTAACTGTTTTTATTTGAATTGGTTTTAATTTGATTGATCAGCCACTGTACTTATTTAAATTTTAATTTGGTTTTAAATTGTTACATTTCTGTGTTTTTAATAGGCTGTACACCGCCTCGAGTCCTTTGGGAGGGAGGCGGTATAGAAATCAAATAAACTTTAACTTTAACTTTAATATAAATCTTCTAAATAAATAAATAAATAAAACAGCCAATTTAAATGAAAACCATCAAGAAAATGGACATAAGCCAAAGTGCTTCAGTCAAGAATTGCTTGTTTGTGTCGCTTTTCAGTAAATGCATTCCTTGCAACACAACACAGACTTTGATTCTGGCTTAACTTAAGTCACCTTTGGTTCACATTGAAATTAATGGCTTGATTTATCTGTGTTTGTGTAACTTTATATATGAAGACAAATAAAGGATTAGTTGTATATTTGTTCATAATTTTATCATTTAGTATTTTTGCATAAGAGAGAATAAGCACAATATAAAAGGCAAACTAATATTTTTTTTCTTTATTAAGTACCAAATTGTTCAGTTATACCACAGAACAGGAATTCAGTGTAATGTAAACTCAGAAGCATGTAATGGATATATGCAAAAGAAACTCGTCTGTGCTTCTTGCAAGGTCTGCCAGTTAATTTTCTTTAAGCAGTAAATTAGTTCCAATAATGTCTGTGAATGAATGGTCTTCTAAAAGATTCTTCCAAAAAGATTCATTACCATATACATCTGTTCTGGAAAGTTATGGAATTCTCAGAGGCAGATTTGAGACTCATGGAGAACAGGGTATGAGAGAAAAAAATTAAAATAAAATTTTATTGCATAAATATATTCATTTAACATTAGAGATAATCCATAAGCTTCCATTTATAAGGATAAGAATTTTGAAATATTAGAGTTAGTTCAAAAGCTGCTTAATCTTTATGATTCATGACCATTGGGATTATACTTCTATGATTTGTCCTGTGCTTGTACAGATAATGAGAATCATCTCTGCTCTCATTCACTTAACAGGTAACTGAAACTTCCTTATTACAAGAATTCCAGCAAAGGAGACACCATTCTAATCCCAATTAATAGGTGAGTTCATAAGAAAAGTATCCTTTTAATGGTTGTAAAAATGAATACTATGCATTTACTGACCCAAATCAATATAAAACAATAGTCATTTACATGTGTGTTGTTTTTATACTGTATCCTTGTAAATGGATTGTGTTAAGAATACCCATCTGTCACCTTTTAAATTTATGTTTATATCCAACCCTAAAACTCTTTTTAAAATGTGTATTTGGCTTGTTGGAAGCAAAGGTTCCAAGTTCTCTCAATAATAATGAGTACAAAATTAGGACATATTTTGACTAATATAATGGAACAAAATATAACTGTGATTTGAAAGGATATTATGATTTGATGCCAAGGCAAAGTAGCTTGTAAAAGTCTGCCCTTAAATCAAATTTAATTCACACATTCACAATTAGTTCACATTATACCCCTACTCAACTTACAATACCGCAAATTGTCTAAAGTTGACTACATGCTTCTGGAAATCTTGGAATTTCATACAACATGCAGGTCTGCACCCAAATCCCAGAATGATGCCTTTCATACAAAGAGAATCATCTGCTCAAGGACCAATTAGTTACCAATATTTTGGAGCTAGTATGAACCTCTCTTGTCCCCATGCCCCTCCCCTTTTAAAAAAATACTGTTTTGGGAGACTGAAAAAATATGGGTTCTTTTTTAATCAATATGTTAAAAAAGAGGCTAGTCAACCATTCATTGTAGATGCTTTAATAATTTCTGCATAAAATATGAGGTTGGATTTGATTTCCAAAATAACCCATACCAACTTTGTGATTTTTTGACAAAGTACATCCAAAGTAAAGTATCAGACGCACTCCAAATATATAATTTGCCCAATTAACACAAGTATTTATTCTTTTTACTTATATTCTGTCTTCTGCTCAATCAGATGAATGCCTTGTTCACGTTTAACATTGCAATTCACATGTCCATTCATGCATACATTAGTGCTGATAAAAAGAATCACTTCAATCAAGAAGCTTAAATATTCATCCCAAAAATTCTGGAATTAGTCAAAAAATGAAAAATAAAATACTACATTGAAATGGACCTTGTTACAATGATTTTATTAATGATCAAATAGATTAGTAAAATACAATAGGACATTATTGAAAAAATATTTCAAAGTTTGACCAATACATTGTTATAGAAGTAACAGATTTAGAATCTTTCCTTTATAAATATCCATTCTCATTGTTTGATATATGCATATTTGTAAAATGTATACTGATGTAAATCTGCTTCAGGTTGCTTTAACCCTTTATAACAGAGCTGAATTATATACATAAATAAGTGGTTATTGTCTCAAAAGAAAAGGCATCTACATGGTATAGATTTATACTTTTCTTCAATATCAGATTATGGAAGTAATATCTCAAAATTGAAAGTGTTTTTTATTTCTTCATTTATTTATTTATTTTGCAACTTTAGAAGATGGGTGTTTTTGCCGTCCTCATAGATTTCATTACACTTTCATTTCTTATGCTCAGTCAATTCTTCTCACTCCTGACAAAGTCTTATCATACAAATTAATATAACAACAGTGCTGCTTGGAAGCACAGATATGTGCACGGGTCCTCAAAACAATACTATATGGCAATGATCAAGGTCTATTAATAGACAAAACTGATGATGAATATTCAGAAATTTTAATTTGAAGTAGGTCTTTGCAATATCCTTCAATACATATACTAATCAACCAAGTATAACGTCAACAAAGACTTGTCTCATATCTTTCTACTTAGTCATCAGGAAGTAGATATGTGCTGATGACTTGGTCAGGGTGTCACTATTCGACATATATTTGAATTACAATTATTAATTGCATATTATGCTGTTCTTTCTGAAACTTCAGGAATTCCATTACAGATTTTGTCAAGGAAAAATATTCCTAATTTTTCTTTCCATCTTATTCTCAGAAGACCCTAAGATCTAAGTCACTTCCTCTGCCATTTATTTCAAAACATATGATTGCCTGAGAAAGCTGGAGGTACAGGGTTGAAGTTACTACCAAACTGAGATGAAAGAATTGTTTAGTAGAGTATTTTGAAAATAGTGCCATTATTTTCTTACAGTTGGCATACATATGTATATCTTTTGTGAAATGGAGATTTGTTTTATTTTTAAAATGTTTGAACCTTGGAATGATTCCTACATTAATTTGTTAATTTGATTAATCCCTCTATTTCTCCTCTGATTTGTTCTTGTGTTTGTATTTGAGACAAAATAGATGAATACCTTCAAAGAGCCCATTTTCAAAGGGACCGTCTACATTCAAAAATAAAGTTTTGGAAATATCAATTCATTCTTTAAACACTGATGCACAAATATGGGGAAAAATAGGGCGGAAACAAAAACAAAAAAAAAGAACTAACCGTAAGAAGAAATGGCAAGAAATCCTAAAAGCAACAGTACAACCTTTAGACCCATTTCCCTCCCACCACCCACTACTTTGTGTGTGATGAATACAGACCATTCTCCACCCCACCCACCTGCATCCATAACTCAGGATTAATTCTTCAGACAAGGCAACTGATTCTTTTCTGTTCTCTCCAGAGGTTGCGGGAAGGACTTTACTTTACAAGCACTTCAAGAGAAAAGTATTGCAAGATGTTCCTCTGGGACAGTCACAGAGTTTCCCAATCCTGGCACCTTTTCTCACCGCACACTGCTCTCCTGCATCACACTGTTATTAACAGCAATCAACAATTAGATCAAGAGTGAAACTGCATTGGACCAGAAAGGGGAAAAAATATCATAAAATAAAATTTTCTGCAAAAATACAAAATCCATATGTGAGGTTTGCATTTCCATCTGATTTAAAGAACTGAAGCTGATATTCAAGCATTTCTGTATTGTAACAGATCAGATGAATGAATTAGAGAAAATATTTCATTTGATTTTCTGTATCAGCACTGAAATGTTTATAAAAATTGCTTAAAACATCTGTTCTCTAGACTTCGTTAAAAAAATTCAGAAGCAATATGTCTAGAAATATTTATTTTAAAAAATATTTATCATAACCATAGTTGGATGTCATCTATTATCTTTTTAACCAAGATATAAATTTTTGTCAAAAATTCAAAATAGGAGACACCAAAACCACAAATCCACTAATACGAACCTACACTGATAATTAGGTTCTTTTTTCTTTTCAACCTTGTTCTAATATTTAATTCAGAAAAAAAGCCTAGTTGGTGAAAAGGAATCTAATTCCTCCTGTAAATGAATGACCCATGTTTCATTCAGATTCTTTTTAATTTTAGTCTCAGAAGCATTTCAATTTAAGTAATAGCCTAAAATATATGCAAAGAATACTAATAATCCAAATGCAGAAATCTAAGGTTTTATTTCATTTAAATGTACAGCATATATATGCATTAGCCTGTTTATGACTGATTAAGCTGCCCTGACATTCCTTCAAGTAGACATATTTACAATATAATTCAGTGCATGGGATTTAATCCCAAAAAGCAGAGTATATATTTGCAGCTATAGGATTATAGATAGAAAAGGAAAGAAGGGAACAGAACATTTGTAAAGTGTTATTTCAGTATTTTCAAGCAGGACACCAAAGGTTTGATATGAGGGAAGGTAGAACATTATTATTACAAGGCTAGCATTAAGTCTTATGTTGATAATTTGGGGATTAATAAAGAACGGGGTGCAAAAGTTTCACTTTTATTGGCAGTTTTGTAGGAAAATGTTCTTTTCTCAATCAGAGCCCTCTGTCAACTCCCTACCAACCTAATTCTGCTGCAGGGAATGCGCTTTTTTAAAAATAACTTTTCTGACTTAGAATCAGCACACACTCACCATGGGAACTTGACCGTACTTCTTCTCATAATGTGGGAGCCGTTTGCTTTTCAGCTTCTCCAGGACTTCCTGCAGTGCTTCAATCTGCAGACACATAAACTAAGCCTATTAGTAATGGATCAAGCAGCCTGAGGAGGCTGAATACAGAGTGGGAGGCAAAGCATTTGACAACCTAAAAGAAAGCTGGACTGGCCTCTCACAGGCATTTGGAAACGGTGGGCATTAAGAGGTTGTAGTCCAGATGCCCTCATTTAGGGAGTTTTCTACTTTCCAAGCTTCTGTTCAACTCCAACTTTCCCTTCCTCTTCAGCCTATCACCCTGCTAAGAATGGCTTTTAAGTTTTCCAAAGGTTGCATCTCATGAGATTTGAAGCAAAACAGACTGAACAGCTAGGCAGCAAAAAAAAAAAAAAAGGACTGAACAGCTAGGCAGTTTAAGACTAACATCGGAAAATAGTAAAAGAAGCTTCTGAGATCAGTTATAGCCCCACCCGCCCATTCAGACGCTTTCTCGCTGGAAAACATACCAGCTCCTTTTCGTGGGACGTATCCTCCATGGTGGAATAGAGATCCAAAGCTCGGGGCTGAAGTTCGCCTTCTTCCTGACAGTGGACTCCCGCAAGCAACAACAAAGCGGCTCCTAGCAGGGCGAAGAAGCGAGAGCTCTCCATGGTTCTGAAATGTAGCTCAGCTTCGCGGAGCACTCTTTATACAGATTGTTTCAGTCACCTGTTGACAAAGCTTATCGCACTGTGATACGTCAGTTCGCCAGCGGGTACCGGTGGAAGTGGGCGGCGATGGGGGGGGGGGAGAATCTGACGGATGAGTTAGGCAAGAATCTTAATTTCCTTCAGGGCAGACAGAAGCCTGAGAGGGTAAAGAAAACAAAATACAAAAGGAGCTACGGGATCAATTACCTAGCCATTTCTCAACAAAAACTTAGAACAATATCGGTTTTAGGCACCACATATTGAATTGCCAGGTTCACATCAGATACCCAGGCAAAAACAAACGACACTTTCATTCTGTGTATTGTGTGTGAAGCTCTCCATTTTGGTTTGCAAATAATGGTTTGTTTAAGTAGTTTAAAGTGCGAACTCAGTCAATTAGCAACTCATGATTAAGCCAATGGTTTACAGTGTCACGCTGGATTATTATTAAGATACATTACACTTTGTCTTCATTGCCTATAGATGATTTACACAAAGAATATATGAGTTCTATATGCTTAGCTTTGCTGGATCTGATACTGGTCAGTCAGTACACAGAGCCTTCTGGCTGTCAGTGTTTTATTAAAGCATTAATTTACATCAGATGCATAAAATGAGGAACAAAATGCAATAAAGAGATAATAACAGTATCAGGAAAGTTTTTTTAAAAACAATCACAGCAACAAAACCCTAGGAGAATAAAAATGACCTTTCCTACTACTAAAAAGAGTTGGTGCCAAGTTTACCTCACTGGGGAGGGTATTCCAAAGTCAACTCATCTTGGAAGACAGTGAGAAATTCTTCAGATTCTGACTGATACTGTGACTTAATTGTATCTTTTAAAACTGAGAGTAATATTCAAATAAGAATATGAAAATAGGAGGGAAAAAGCAAAAAAAGAGAAATGGCAAAGAGGAGCTACCTAACAGCATTCAAACAGGAAACCCAGATAATCATACATTATTTCTAAAATGAATTCTGAACAAGTGCTGATGTCTAAAACAATAAAACAACATAAATCTAGTTTAGCTAGGAGGATTTTATTGAGTGCAATAAGAATTCTATGTAACTGTTTCCTTCTCCAGTAATTTCATATTTTCCATTTCTCATTAACTCTTTTTTACAACTAGAAGTTTGGTTTCATTAGTTTAATAAGGCAATTATTCATTATACTTCTCCAATATGCAGGAGAATTAGCACAAGACTTATACAGCTCATTGCTTTGAAGTTATGGGCACAACCATTTAAAAGATGTTATATTAAATATTTGAGCTGATCTGAAGGAGGGAGAAAACAAATACATATTGCCTACAGTAGGAGAGTTGCAGGCTCAGGTTGCCTGTTTCTGCCATAAACCATAATCTACACACCATAATGGCAGAGTTTACATCCCACTAAAATGAAACAAATATAATTATGGCACCTCTCTGTATCCTTCCCCTTAGTTTTTAATAGCCTTTTTTTAAAAAAAATATTAAATGAAAAGCTGGTATGTTCCAAAGTAAAGTGTCATCTTCCATTGTTTCTCATATAAAATCCCAAAGCCACACTTGGATCCCATAGGAATTCTTAGAAAATTTAAAAAATGGACCAAATGTTATCTTTGGAAATGTATGGACTGGTAAACATTAAAAAATCTAACTAAATTATTGAGTTAAATAATTTATAGAGTAGTGACAAGCATCTAAAGCCTTTTGATAAAAATGGGTGTTTTGTGAATAGTTATATCTACAGTTCTGAATAGACAAGGCCCATCAAAACAATCATTTTGTAAGAACACTTGTGTATTTTTAAAATATCAGTAATGCCTTCTAGCCCAAAAGGTCAAGGAGAAATGCTACTGAAATCAGATTCAAACTTTTATGAGAATTAATTTCCATAAAGAAGGGGGTCAGACAAATATTAACTACATTTACAGAGGAGTTTTGAAACTTTTTCAGTTTGGGGAACTAATTTTTTAAAAAATCTGATCAATACCTGATCAAGAAGAAAAATTCTCGCAATAGAAAATTGAATGCATTTGAGTGATTTTTCTTTCATCCTTAGCCTCTCCCAGATCCCACTGAATTCATGTGGAACTCTCAGGCTCTAAAGAACACAGTTTGAACAGGCCTGCAGGAATGAAACTTGATTTGATTTTTTTGACTGATTTCGGTAAATAATCAAATATTGTTTGAGTCCTAGCCACCTCCAGGTTGAATTACTGCAATGCTCTCTACATGGGTCTCAGTGGTGGAAATTGATTTTTTTTACTACCAGTTCTGTGGGCGTGGCTTGGTGGGCATGGCTGAGGGGTCATGTGACTGGGTGGGCAGTTTCTGTAAGCAGGGCAATAAAGATTAGGCTAGAAACAACACCAGA
>JAEANM010010183.1:0-15933 GCA_017656035.1 Myanophis thanlyinensis
TAGCATGGCAATTCAGATTCTCACTGTTGTCTAAATTTTCATCTTTTTGAAAAAGAAAAAAAAACTTGGTTTTCTTTTAGATGAGTAAAAATAAATATTTTAAAAAATTGTTTATAAACTTGAAATACTTTTTAAAAAGTGAAATGAAAGAAATTAGAACATATGTAGTTACTTTTACTTCACCCATTAAAAATTCAGCTCTAACAGTAATTATTACCATTTGGCAAACCTAATGAGAATGCTGTCCAGACTAGATGGCAGAACTGACAGGAGTTCTGAAAGGGCATTTGGTTATTGCAGAATTTCTGATGTGCTTCTCTTATTAATGTTGATCTGGAAATCTGAAAATATTCATAATCCTAGAATTTTCTTTATATATAAAGCTAGATCAGAATTTCCCATTCCGTTGTATGGATTGCTGTTTATTACATCATATTAATTTTCAGTGTGTTGATATTGTGTTGTACAAATGTCAATGATAGTAAGGAAGATTAAATGATAATTAGCAGGGAGAACAAGAAAAAGCAAAAGCTATATGTCCGGTATATCTCTTAGTTCTATCTTAAAGAACTGCAGCCAAAGCACTTCTACCTTCCTTATTGACACGTATTGCTTTAGCTTCCTGCTTCCTTGTTCAACAAAGCAACCTTCTCTGCCTCTCACCAGTATTATACTGTATAACAACTCTGTTCTCTGTTTTTAAAAATGTATTTATCTATATTTTCCATTGGCACAAGGAACCTAAATAAAATTATGGCCAATTTAAAAATATACACAAAAAAGAGTCTAAAGAATATTATTATGGATTTCATTCTGAATAAACTCGGTTACTTAAAATATAAAATTCCTTGCTACAACGGGTTTTATGATACGGGGGGCTTGCATTCATCTGTGATCGATGTATATATGGATGTGATCTTCTCCATACATACATATTTATTGAGACCATTTTGAGTTTTATATTTTTTTCCACATATCCATTTTATCTGTTCTCCCTAAATAGCAAGCTTTGTAGATTTGTCTGGAATATTTTTATAGAATTAATTATGTGCATTTCTTAGCATGATTATTTGCTCAAAGCAATAACAATTCAGGTACTTCCAAGGCTTAACTGACTCATTGCACATTTCATCTATACAGGAAATTTAGCCAAGCCTAATAGCTAAAATATATTAAAATCTATCTTATTTTTTGCCATGCAAGTGCAGAACTTACAGCTTTCCATAAAATAGATTTGCCCGTACTCAGCCCAATGTATTTGGTTCTCCAAAACAGAGCAAACTGGCACCAGATCCACCTGGCAGCAAGTTTTTTCATCTTGCTAGGATAGGATCAGTACTGAGCTGAATTTAATCTAGAGCTGAGCCATCAGTCAGTTGTTGAGGGAAAAAGGAGACAGTAAAAAAAAAGTCCAATAAAATGATATTTTAAAAAAGCATCCATCAGGAAGCAGAGGAAATTGATATTCTCTTTGTAGTCAGGTGTTTCCTGTACAAAGAGGTACTCTCAGGTTATTAGATATGATGGAATGTGAATTAAATCCAAGTATTCTGGGTCACAGGTTAAGCTGACTATAGTATTAAGCCTACCAGAAGTTGAAACTGGATAGTATTAGATACTATAAACTCTCCTATGAAATTTGAACAAAGATCTAATTCACAATGTAGGAGTTCTAACATTACATCATATATATTAAAGTCATTTCAAATTTTCACTCCTACATTGCATGCATGTCCACAGTGTATTAATTGGCTCTGGATTCTCTAGTCCAGTTCGGTTTTTCATTCTGGGAACATTGTTCCTTCAATTTCATATCTCTATTTTTTTAAGAACACTCATTTAAGCCATTCTATCTCTCTGTAGGTGGGTGGTTACTAACACAATTTTACTAAGATACACGATCTTTAAAATTGTACTTTCCTTTTAGAATAAAAGTGTTACTGTTTCAAAATGTTTGGTGTAACTACTTCCTTGATGTAAGATCCAAAATATAATTAAATGATGACTAGACCTAGAACAATCCATTTTGGCTATTTATCACACTTCTTGTATTCTTAGCATGTATTTAAGAGAGGGGATTTTTAAGGTCATTTCTTGTTTTAACACAGTGTTACTGGCAATGAAATGGTAGAACAGAGCCAGGGAAAGTGCAGTATATACTTATCGCTATCATTGACCTTGTAGTTATTATTAAATCAACTTACATAGATACAATTCCACTTCAACTGCAAGAAGTGTAATCTTACTATAGCATGGATGCCAAGTTTCATTTCCAGGGCCCCTTGCACCTGATTTTATTGTTCCTCTGTTTCAGAATCTTTTTTGTATTATTCCTGACCACTTAAAATATGGAGAACTTGTTCCTGTTGGCATATTGTGCTGTTCACTCTCTCAGGCAACTAATTGACCACCATTCCATGGAAATTTAATGTTTTAGTACAGATCGGTACTGTATCAAAATGGCAATTGTTTTCAGTAACAAAGTTCATTGTTATTGATGTTCTTAATCTTTTGTTACATTTCAAAATTTGAAGTCGAAATTTCGTTTTATCATCTCCAAAGTAATTTCAGGTTTGTTGGTATTTTTTTAATATTTAAAGATATATACAGAGGGACATTTTGTTAGCTTAATTTTAATGCAGTGCAAAATCAGTTCAAAAGGCAAAATAGTTTTCTCTTTTTTGGGGGAGGGGAAATATTAATTGCCACGCTATTTGTCACATTTTTCCCTGCTGAAATACTATTTTAAAAGTTTTCAGTGAAATTTATATTTACATTTCCCAATCCAAACTTTCAATATACAAGCAGGAAGTGTCAGACCCCATCGGAATTTGTCATTCTCCATGTGGGGGCGGGAGGAATGCCATGGCCGGTGCAAATTCTGAACTGATTCACCAGCCTGAGGGCCTTGCTGAAGTGCAGTGAAGCAATGGGAGTGGTGAGAGGCAGCTGATCCACATCTAATTGCCTCCACATTTAATTGCTGTTAGTGACGGAACAAACAGAGCCTTGGCACGGGAGACTGGGAGGACGATGTGTGGGGGCGGAACTGGAGCAATGAGCTAATGCATGCCGGGGGAGAAAGGGTTCATGAAACACTGAGGAGACACAGGGAAGACGATGATGGTGGGGAGCACAGAGTGTTGCCAGATGGTGGTTACGAGAGGGAGTGGTCTGGGTGTGGTTAAGTGGGGAAGTGCTACAGTATAAAAGAGGCTAGGAGACCATTGTTGCTAGCGCTGACTTTGCATCTGCAACAGATCTTACTGTATACCTTTCCTAATGGAAATAAACCAGCTTTGCTATAACTCCTAACCCAGTCATTTCTGGAGGGAAGGATACTGAAGAGGAAGAATTTTATTTATCATCTATTTACTTATTTATTAAATGTATATAGATACAAAAGACACTCTGAGGATACACAACAACCATGAGTTGCATTTCATTTCATATGAATTGCAAGAATTTCATTTGTTGCATTTCTGTGCAAGAGAATCTTGCAGAATCTTGCAGAAATACCTGCCACTGTCTAGCACACAGCCCACCACAGATTTCCTTCTGGAGAAATATTATGGCAAGCAGTCATATTCTATTTTGTATTTGGTTTTGAAATGTTCTGCATGGTTGGCTTTAGCTAGTGGTGGGATTCAAATAATTTAACAACTGGTTCTCTGCCCTAATGATCAGTTGAACCAGCAGTTCTCTGAACTGCTTAGAAAGTTCACAACCGGTTCTAATGAATAGGCGCAAACTGGTTGAATTCCACCTCTGGCTTTAGCTTGGAAAACTCTCTTCAAATAATTCCATAAAGCTTTCAAATTCTCCTATTGTATATATTCTAGAGAAATTGGGCAACATATAAGCCAGGGGTGTTAAACTCAAGGCCTGGGAGTCAGATCTGGCTGCCTGCGGCCCTCCCGAACTCCATTTTTGCTGGCAGATGGTTCAGGAGCCCTTTTTTGCTGGCAGAGCACTCATGCCACCACAGGTGCCCCTGACAAGAGTGACATCAATCTGGCTACACCAACCCTGGCCACACTCACCTCGCCCACCAAGGTCAAACACAACCCTGATGTGACCCTCAATGAAATCAAGTTTGACACCCCTGATATAATCTATTGTGTGTATAGTACAGAATACTATGTAAGACAACAACAACAAAGCATTTTAAGGAGAATCAAGTATAATTGCATATTATATTCACATTCTACTAATTTTCCAAATTGAGTGACTTTCTCAATGTTTTCTCTACCATTAGTCGTGGTTGCATCAAACTATGATGACTGACAGAGATATGCATAGTTTCAGATACAATATATTGCTTCAAAGAAACAGATTAATACTACATTTATGATAGTATGCATGCATATGCTCTTCAAGTAGAAGACAGTGACTCACAACAATCCTGTTTGTTTTTTTACCAACTATCAAAATCGTAACCATGTATTTTTGTCCCCTAAATCCTGAACGATTTTGAAATGTTGGCTGTTGTGCTTCATTACTGCTGTTCTGAATATAAACTGCTTGGAATTAATATCATAATTTTACCTGTTTGATAAGCAATTTATACAACTACACCTCATTCCAGGAATTAAGCAACTGCAGACCAGGTATCAGGATGAAATCCATCTCAGATTCACTTACTGGGATTGTTCTTAATATAACTTAATATAAATCCAAAATCTGATCCAGAAAGGGACAATTTGGGGAGGTTTTTAAGACATTTAAGGTTATCCCTAAAGTGTTCAGTTCCAATACTATATTATGCATTAACTTCTGTTTGGAAATATACTGTAGGAGCTCAATTTCTGAAAAGCATTAAAAAAAACTCCTTTTTTAGGACCCTGTAATCCCTTAATTAGGGTAGAGTCAGGGAAATTTGATGGAGCTGAGCATTTACTGGATGTCCTTCCTAATACCATATGGAGCTTGCAACAAATATTTGCACACAAAGAGAGAAATATCTGCTGCTATCTAGGATTGAACTTTCAACTTTCCAAGTGGGAGGCAAGTATCTTCACCACTAGGCCACCATGCTGCTCAATTTCTGGAAAACCTAAGAGGTCTATTTTATTTTAAACTCACTTGCTTGAAAAGAGTGGCTATAGAAATTGAATATAAATTATATTTAATTGTCTCATAACACTTTCTTTATGACTTTGGTGGTGGTGGTGGTGATGATGGTGGTGGTGCTCTCTTTTGCAAGCAACTGTTTTTATTTCCAATATCTTAATTCTCATTTCTGATGGACTATCTTTGCAGTTAGTTACTCTTCTTTTTTTATTCCATAGTTTTGTTTTGTTTCTTCCGCAAAATGTTCCAAAGATTTAATTTTGCTTAAAGTCAATACATTTTAAAAGTACTAGGTTCTGCAATAAATCTTCAGTTATTCATTTCTCTTTCCCACAAATAATTTCTTATTTCTTATTAGCATAGTTTTGCAAAGTTAAGAATTGTAAATGGTAAATCACTGTGCATCTTCTTCCTACCATTGAAGCTGTAGTCCCTTCCCTTCTCATTAAGAAGCATTACTCAGAAAGACTAAGAATGGGCAAGATATCTGAATCAAACTGGGTTGGAAAAATATCACTGGGAATAATTGATGCCTACAGAAAACCATGTAACTTGAAGCCCAACATTACAGCCTATGAATATGTGGAATTGAACATCCTATCAAATATTTCCTATAAACTGCAGGAACACTTCCCATTAATTTTATTCTGTTCTGGAAAAGAATAACAATTTTTAAAAAGGTGTTTTTATATCTCCGATTATTAAGGAGTGCAATGTGAAAACCTGTTTTCTATGAAATTTGGCTGCCCATATCACTCAGAACAAGTCTTGCAGTTCGAATCTCAACAGGCTTAAGGTTGACTCAGTCTTCCATCCTTCTGAGGTCAGTAAAATGATGACCCAGATTGTTGGGGGTAATATGCTGATTCTGTAAACCACTTAGAGAGGGCTGTAAATCATTGTGAAGCAGTATATAAGTCTAAGTGTTATTGCTATTATCCTTAAAAATGACTGTTTTTAATTTAAATAAATAAGTGCACCCACGTGCCTACCATCCCTGTCTTACTGTCCCCATTCCTCATTTAAATAATGCAATTAAAAAATGAATAGTGGTAGATGCAAGCATTTCGTATTGACTTGTCAGTACCAAACTTACAATAACACAGTTAAAAGCAACATAGAGCATAGAATCCAGAAAGAGCATTAATTAAATATGTGACGTATGTGGAAAATCAGACCCTGACAAACCTTACACCTATGGAAGGCATAGATTGGCATACAGTTGTTTATGTACATGCAAGGGACGCTTCAATCAATTGATGGCAAATGCTTCGGCAAAATGCAGAAAACAAGAGTTCCTCTGGTGCAGCAAAACTTCAAATACAGTGTTTGAATTGACGTGATGACCTGTAGCTAGTATATGTCTTGCAATAGGAGAAGAAGGCATTTTGCGGCCATGGTTTGTTGTTGGATTACTCAGTACTGTTTGAAGTCATTTTGGAAAATGCTCCTTCATTCTGAAAGCCAAGCACCTATCAGTTGTGCTGATGTAATTGTCTCTGCAATTACAAACAAATTGATAAATACAATGGGCTTTGGTACTGATAAGTTGTACTTCCTTGATTGATGGTAGTGGTAGCCTCTGGGTTTGATGCAGTACATAAAGGCCATACTGAATGTTGTTTCAATTAAGGTATTTAAACATTGGGTTGTCAGGCATGCTGTTTGATCCCCCTTAAACGGAAGCTCAATAAATACTTCCTTTTTACTGGCAATTGAAAATATTGGTTTTGGGTCTCTTGTTTTGTTGTGCCTGTTGATGAAGTGGCTTGGATAACCATTTGAACAAAGAGTTTGGGTTAAAAATTCCAGCTCTCCAGATGTTCTTTTGATGGAACCATTACTCCTTCGGATGATCAGTATATCCAGAAAGGGCAACTGTTCATCATCTTCATACTCAATGGTAACTTTCAGGTTGGAATGACAGCTATTTAAGTGATACACAAAGTCCTCAAAAATCCTTGTCTTGATGGACAAAAGATCAACATATCATCCACATAGTGTCTATAACATGACAACTGGGCTATATGATCAGTTGACAGTGATTCAATCATGTGCATGAAAAAGCCTGCTAGGATTGGGCCCAGAGGGCTTCCCATCACTCTGCTGGTAGGACTAATCAAGAAAATGGAAATGAACATTTTCCATGCATCATTGTCTGTTTTAAGATGTCTATCGGTGTAGGAATTGGTGTCCAGTTAGATTCCACTAAGCTGCATGTATAATCAACCATTTCATGAAGTGGAACGTTGGTTAAAAAAAAAAAAAACCCTGAACATCATCTTTCATCTTTTGAATTTTGGCTAGGTCTCATCTAGTATACATACATGCTTCTCCTTCTAGAGATTCTTTCAAATATGAAGGTTGACTGAAGGAGCTGTTTTTCCACAAACATTTTCACCAATTGTGATTTTAGGAAGAGATGCAACATGGCCTCCATTAGGAGATCTCTGTACTTGATGCCATTCATAATGGAATTGCTTGGTGCTATCACTGTTCTGCTGACTCAAGAATATGTTAATGCACTTTAATTGACATGGGGGAGATGCTTCACAAAAGATAAATACAGTACAGATATATTATTTTTGCCAATAGGTGGCGATAGAATTCATTGGAAAAATGTTGATTCCTTTATACAAAAATGTTTGGTAAGAAATAATTCATTCAAGACCTTTTCTCAAGCTTCCTTTTCACTTACTTCCTTTAGCTCCTGCAATAAGATAGCCAAATTGTTCTCTTCAGTTCTATTTATTTATTTAAACCATAGCTAATTAAAAAAATTATTCAACCTTTAAAATGTTACTGCAGTTGAATATTTTAAGAATTTCTAAAAGCAAAATTCTCACAAGAGCTAACAGAAATGGAAGATGCAGCATACAGTATGTGACATAAATAAAGTATACTGTGAAAAGAATTATTTCTAGTAACTTATGTTAAAAGTAAATAAATATTTTAGGGCCAATGCCATATTTGGAATTTTTTACTGTGTATCATGGGTTTTAATAAGACATGGCTGCCATAGGAATATTGCAGACTGGGAAAACTGTTCTCTAAATATTCTTAGCTCATTTCCCTTCATCTCTTTGTGAGCAGATGAGAATACTAAGCTAAGACTCATTTTTATTTGCTAAGAATACTTCTGGACACCTATGGTGCCAGGGGACACGGCCAGAAATAAAAATCCTGCTGGAAGCCACTACCTTACTTTGTAGCATTCTGGTAACTCAGATTATTTAAAATGAAGAATTTCAAACCAAACAAAATGTGACAAACAAACAGCAAAGCGGTAAGGATAAGGAGGTAATGAATACAGAGATCCAACTCTCTCACACACAGGGTCTTAAAAGTTTTCATGACACTGTATGTCATGGACTTTTTCATTAAGGTATATAAGATGTGCTGGAAAAGCTGGCTGACCATCTAAAAAGTGATGAGCAAAGGCAGTGGCATATTGTTATTAATCAGAAAAACATCACTGCCCTTTCTAGAAAAATAATGAGAAATATAATTCCTGGATCAGTAGCTTCTGAGTTGTCACAGGTCATGATTATATCATTCAACAATTACAGATAGTTGACACAAAACTTTTAATGACTGTAGCTTATTATCCTCCATCATTCTAATGAGCCATTTTTAAAATTTGCTTACTTTTTTTTTATATTATCTGGACAGATTGGACTTTGTTTCAGCTCCAAATTGTGAACCTCCTGTGGATATTGGACTTAGCCTGTACTTTACTTGGTTGAACAGCAACTTCAAATTTTTATTAAATAGGATTTTGAATGATAGTAGAACAGAGGAGAAAGAACTGGAGAAAATCACAAAATATAAAGACCAGCAAATAAAAATAGAATGACTATGGCAAAAAAAAAAAAAAAAAGGCAAAGGTAGTATCAATAATATCACCTTGGGCTGGCATAATATCTGGAGCACCACTTGAATACCATTGCATTGACAAAATCACCCTCAGTTGATTACTTGGAACAGCTTACATTTTGTGATGATACATTTAACACCATCAAACATGTGCCTAGCCCAGGTCTTCCGAAAGATGGATAAAATTACCAATTTAAACATCTGGCTAAATGTTTATAGAAAAAAAATGATGAAGCAGTGGAAGACAAAATTGTTGTTTGGAATAAAAAAATATAGGCTTGTCAACATTAAGAGAGGCATCTTCCAGGGAACGCATTATGATCCTTATCATTTGTCAATGCCACAATCCCACTTGAATTGGTTTTGAAGAAAACAAATCTTGTCTGCCAAACAGCAAAGTATGCTAATCAAATTTCACATTTGCTTTAAATGAATGATCTGAAGCTTAATCAGAAATCAGGAAATTAGACATCAAAATCCAATCATTTACAAATTCTGAAAGAATTTTTAGCACAGCTATAGGAATGGAATTTGGCCTAGAGAAATGGCCTACAGAAGGAAATGGAATAAAATCATAAACAGTAATGGAATTGAAGGCATCAGGATGAAGGCTATAAGTATTTGGGCATTTTATAGTTGGATAACTATAAAGCAAGGGCAGGCTAAAATGTGATTAGCAAAGAATACACCCAAAGAGTGTGAAAATTATTAAAGTCAAAACTGAATGGTGGAAACATTATCAAAGTCATCAATACCTGGGCTAAACCTGTGATATGATATTCTGCTTGAATTATTAACTGGACACAGGGTGAACTCAACAGTTTGGACCCAAAAACAAGAAAAGTGATAACTATTCACTATCCATTTTATTTTGGAAGTGATAGTGATAGATTATCAGAGGTGAAATTCAGCCGGTTCACACCGGTTTTATAGAACCGGTTATTAGAAGAAATCTCATTTTGTTTTTTTTTCTCACTTTGAAGGGTTAATCCTATAAATAAAGCAGTTGTTTCTAGCCTAATCTTTATTGCCTTGCTCACAGAAACTGCCTCTCCCCTTATTACATTGTAACTTTGGTGAAGTTTAATTCTGTGCTTGGTGATATTTAATCCTGTGGGCATGCCCACAGAACTGGTAGTAAAAAAAATTGAATTTCACCACTGTAGATTATACCTTCTCTGTAGAAATGGAGGCAGATGTTTACTTTAGGGTCAAACAGACTTGAAAAAGAAAAGTGCACACTGCCTGATCATGTAAAAAGTAGCCAAGAACAAGCACTGATGCAAATTAAATATTATATTTACTAAATGAACAAGAAACAAAAAGTGAATAACAGTATGCTAGCGAGGAAAAGCATTACATGGTCAATTTCTACAAAAGATCAAGTAAAAGTGGATAAATATTAAAACTTGGTAATTGCTTATAATTATAGCATTAAAAAAGAAAGTGAAGGCTTCATTTTGAGTACAGAAGAGAAGCTATTCAAACTAATGTGATTAAATCTGGAATTGAAAAACCATCAAATGATTCAAAATGCATATTGTGCAAAGAAGCAGAAGAAACAATGGATCATATACTCAGCTCATGCAAAAAGATCACAATAGTTCAAAAAATTGATTATAAACTATGACATCATGGTTACCAAAATGATCCATTGATAAAAATTTTCACATGCTAGTAATAGAGTACAACTTGTATGGTTAGGATCAGAGATGAAATTCAGCAGGTTCTAGCAGGTTTGCTAGAACTGGTAGTAAATTTTCTAAGTAGTTCGGAGAACCGGTTGTTAGAAGAACTCTCCTTTTGCTTTTTTTCACTTTACAGGGTTAATCCTGTAAGGCAGGCAGAAAAAAACATTCTGGTGTTGCTTCTAGTCTAATCTTTATTGCCCTGCCTACAGAAACTGCCCACCCAGTCATATGATCTCCCCAGCCACGGCCACCATGTCCACAAAACCGGTAATAAAAAAAATTGAATTCCACCACTGCTCCCAACCCCCTCAGGTGTCTTGTATTCCCTCCTCCCAACCCCCAGAGGGGCTCCAGAAGTCTCTACAGGGCTCATTTTTTGCCAAAATTGTCCCCTTTTTCGTCCTTTTTTTTTTTTTTTAAACAAAAATGAGCTCTGTGGAAGCTTCTGAAGCCCTGCAAAATGCCTCTGGGGACTGGGGGAGAGAGAATACAAGATGCCTGGGGGGAGTTGGGAAGCTAAAAATGGCCCATTTTTTGCCTTTTTTCACCAGTACTTTGGCCTCCCAACTCCCCCAGGCATCTTCTATTCCATCTCCTGAGCCCCAGAGGCATTTTGCAGGGCTCCAGAAGGTTCTGCAGGGCTCATTTTCAGCAAAATACAGCACGCTTTTTGTCCATTTTTTTGACAAAAATGAGCCCTGTGGAGGCTTCTGAAGCCCTGCAAAATGCCTCTGGGAGCTGGTGGGAGGGAACGTATTTGATGGCTGTATTCGATGTATAAGATGCACCACAATTTTCATCACTTTTAGTGGTGGAAAAGTGCATCTTATATACCAAAACATATGGGTAACTGCCTTTTAGGGATGCTACAAACAAAATAAAACAAATATTACATATATTCCAGGAATATTTAATTGAAAGGAAACGATCAATGTCAGTTAAAAATAATCTTCATCTCACATGATGTATGAATAATTACAAAATGTTAACTATGACATATTGGCCCACATTACAGAAATGAATTCTTTATCTGAACAGAGGAAATTTCTTCATTTGTATTGTATTATTTATTTTATTCTTGCAGCATAGGACTGTTGCTCTTTGTATATTGATCTGTGGAAGCAACAATTCTTTTGTCCTAAATACAAGTTATTTTGTATTTGTAACTTGATACAAATGCTATTTTCTGTCAGCAATGTGTACAGTCCATGAAAATAATCTCAGAGTGACTTTGAACTGTAGATTTTGTGACAGTAATATGGCCTAATTTCAGGAACTTTCTTCTTCACTGTCTCCTAATTTTTTGTACTATAGTCTGAAAAAGCAGTCCTACTGCATTCTGCTGAAATGTTTGGCACAATCTCATGTGATTTTGTAGCTACCAATAAATTACATACTTTTGATTTTGAAGTGTTCTGTCCATGATGAACTATACTGTATGTCAATTAAAATTATAATACCGATTTCCAAAAATAAGTCTATTGCTAAAAATTTCCACCACAAGCCTTTATTCTTCTTTGGAGAAGTGCAGGTTGATTTTATGACTTGCAATTGACCCCAGTTATTTAGTTTGTTAGATGGTTGCCCTTTCAGAAGCATGAACATTTCACATATTTTGTGAATTTGGTTGTGGAGGATGACATATAAGGGATGTTTTTGGGGAGGAACACCGAAATTCTATGAAGGAATACAAGTGCATTCATAAATGGAACTATGTTAGCCCATTGTTCAGCAAGAGGCTGTGTGTTACATATTGTTAATAGGTGATACTACAAGGGCTAAAGAAGCCATTTGACTAATATGTGGACCTCAGTTTTCACAATGGCTATCTTAGCAAGCACACTTTCCTTTGACCTTTGTAAACCTTTGGATATCTGGACAGACAAACCATATGCACTTTTACTACACTGTTATCAGCTAGGTGCTTCCAGTAACTTTCCTCTGTTTGTTTAAATTCCCTGTCTATCCTTCCTTTTGAACTCTCAGAAGCAAAGGTCAGATGCTATAATCTACAATCAAAGAATCCTGTCCATTCAAACCATTAGCACCCAGGACTGACTAGCATTTTATAGGATGTATTTATTAAGTGGTTATAGTCACATATACACCTGAGCGGTCATTTACATTGCTCTGGAAGAAAAATCCATTCTGATCCCCAGCCAAATTATTTGGATCTCAGTGGCTGATTGTGAATAAAAATGTAATTAGATCTCTCTCCATCCCCCCCCCCCTTATTCATAACATTACTCTAGTCATTTGCTGAGGAATTATGAGAAAAAAATCCTACTTTTATTTCTCACCAATAAGGTAGACCTCAATATGCAAAAGGTTGAAGGATCTGCCTTTCCATAACCAAATGGACACATTCCTGATCTCATAGGGAAAAGGCCGGGATTAAATTATAATAAATATGTCTCAAGAAGACAACTTTCATAAACTTATTTCTTTAGTTATGTTTCTGCAGTTCTTTCACTTAAAAGCTATTGAAACTACAAAAGAGTTCTGAATGGATGAAAGAACTTTCAATAGAGTACCAAAAGGTCTCTGTGATCTTTTTGTTAGATTCATTCTAATCTTAATAGCAGAAGATCTTGCCTTATTATTTGGCAATTACATGAGGTACATTAAGACATAATAGTACTATTAAGTGATACTATCATACCACTGTTTCATCCAAAGGAATGTTAGAGAGGTAAAATACCTCCAAATGAAGATGGGAAGATTTAAAAAAATCCCCAAACCCACCAATTTGTAGTTTGACTGAGGTTTAAAATATTTTGGTTTGAATTAGCTGGGCTATAAATGAAGATTTGTGGGAATGCATGTATTATTGTGCAGAACTCTGTTTCTACTGGTCTTGTTATGTAAAATTATCATATACTCTCCTTAATTTTACATGCTAGCAAAATAATGCTCAAAATTATCCAATATAGTGATAGATAGATAGATAGATGAGAACAATGTATAAAACTGATCCTATGGAAGATGCTTGGGATTTAAAAATAATAATAATTAGTAAGTATATAGGAGAAGGGCAGGCAGTGCTTGGGAGTGAAGTTAAGAGCATCATCAGCTGACAGTCTATATGCACTCCAAGTCCAACCCTTCCTGAATTGCCTTATCTGATGCCAGTTTTGTGTTAAACTTTATCTGACCAGATTCTTGTGTATAGGGTTGAATAAATCTTCTATCCTGCACCTTCACAAATGGTGAAATGTTTCTTGATAAAACATTTGCTTGGTAATAGCTTTTTTTATAGTTTCTGCTTTAGCAGCAGACCTTTGGATAGACTGATTGATAACCTATCTGTCAGTTCTTAACACTCTACAATTTAGTTGTTTAAGACTTGGAGAAACTACACAAACTAATTTTATTTCTTGTGCAATCAAATATTACTTGGAATAGAAAGAGAGGGAAAGAAGGGGAAGATAAGAAGGAAGAAGAGATGAAATAAAAAAAAACTAAAGCACTGAATAGCAATGAAATACAAGACTCTATGTGATGTTTGGTTGAAATCTCTACAATGTAACCCACTGGGTATTTCAGTGTTTCAGTTCAGATGCCACCATCTCTGGAAAGGCTGGGAAAAAGCCCAGTGTTTTTTTTCCTGCTTTCCTTACAGGATTAATCTTGTAAAGTGGAAAAAAAACAAAAGGAGATTTCTTCTAACAACTGGTTCTCTGAACTGCTTAGAAAATTTACTACCAGTTCTAGCAAACCTGCTAGAACCTGCTGAATTTCACCTCTGGTTGGGAGGCTAAAAATGGCCCATTTTTCATCTGTTTTTTGGCCTCCCAACCCCCCCAATGCATCTTATATTCCCTCTCCCCTGCCCTCAGAGACAATAATCTTCATTATTCTCTTTCACTCTTCTTATTTTCTTCCCAGAATCACTCAGTCTTTATGGCCTTCCAGCATTTCCAGTTTTGAGTATTTTCTATGTCATCAAATGCCTATTTTTTAAATAAAGTTTTTTTCCCATTTTGATAAACTTTAGATCCTACCTAAGTTTGCAAGCACTATTGTGAAGAGGTGATGTCACATTTGTTCACATAATGATTGTAATTGTAAAGTTTGGTTAATTAGCTGTATATTTACCTAATTTGCAAGATTTGTGGTAGGAGTATGATATATAAGTTGTAGACAGCAGAATATTTTGAATACGAAGAAAATGGACATGGATATCAAAGCTTCTCTTTGATAATTACACACGTCAGTTTTGAATGCATTCTCTTTTATAATATTAGCTAATTTGGCCAAGGTTTAGTAGACAAACTACCCATCCTTTCCAAATACAACTTTTTTTTTCTCATTTTCATCTTCCAAAATCTAGGTGTGTCTTATACTCCGGTGCATTTTATACATTGAAAAATAGGGTATATAATGGAAGGGTGAAGGCAACATTTGATATTGTAAATCCTGTGGCAACTGGTTATGTAGTTTCTGAATTGTTTGATGTTGTTTCCATCCATGAAAGTGCTTCCATAGCTTTCTCAACATTCAGGAATTCATAGAAAATGATTATGCCACGTTGACATAGTTCAACAAAATAAGAGCAGTTGAACAGTAAAATTATTGAAGGCAATGGTGAGTTTCCATTGAATGTCTTAAGGGAGAAGTTAGACAACCATATCTTGAAGATAATTTTAATTTGTACAGGTCTGTGGTTTTATGATTCATACACATCTTCTTTTCTTCTATCAGATAAAGAAGAAAAATATTTGATAGAGATAGGATGACATACTTGCACTGGAAGGAGAGAACAGAAAGAGAAGTGAAACAAAAGCAGGATGCAAAGCAGGAGGTCATTTGACTGATAAGGAAGGAAAAGGAAGACAAAGGGAATCTTTTTATTCCTTTCCCTTATATATAAAGGATGAGTATCTTCAATGAAGCAGAAGAGAAGGAGAAGCTATTTCCATTTTTGTTGTCTCATTAATGTGTCTTCCACAGTGCTACAAGTTTCACTGACCAGATGAATAAACAATTTTTTGACAGTCACTCTCATCACTGGCTATCTCGAAACATTGTCAGCAAGAAACGAAGGAGGTCATCGACCCATTCCTTATCTCCAATCTACAGAAGAGGAAAATAACATAAATTGTCAATCCCATCAACAAATTGGTTGAGCCTGTGAGATTGTCAGTTCATTATGGCTGGGTTTTTGTTCCCTTATTTGCTTTTTTGTTTGTTATGTTTACATTACATATGTTTACATATTTTAATTGTGGTTAGTTTTAATTTTTAACTTTAATCTTAAATTTTATAATTAATTTTAATATAATTTTAACTA
>JAEANM010010184.1:0-15931 GCA_017656035.1 Myanophis thanlyinensis
GTTTGTTTACTTATTTATTTATTTATTTGAATTTGTTAAACAATAACAGTAAAAACAGATACAATAATAAGAAAAATAAGAAAATACAATGACAGGAATGATAGGCACATTCGTGCACTTATGCATGCCCCCTGTACTTAGGTATGGTATAAAGTTATTAAAATGTTTTATCTGAATATATATATTCAGATAAATTGTTGCATTGTTGCATTGATGGTAAAGAAAATTCTATTTTCAATTGCTGAAAAGATTTAAAGTAATAATTGAACAATATTGATCTAATGTAATGATACATTTTTGTACCCATTCTTTCCAGTACAAAGTTTTACTAAGTGGTGTTCCCCAGTTGTGTGAACCTAGGAATCCAAATTCTATCACTGAAAAAAATATGTTAAAATACATTATTTCCATTTAATAATAAATGTTGAAAGAAGGTATCAGTTGCTCATTATTGAGATGGCCAAGTTTTTTGTTTATTCCCTGGTTGTGTCATACTTGTATTATTAGAGCAGCTTTATGTCTGAGTTACCTAAGAACTTGCTCCACCTGATGTCTAGAATACTATTCCTTCTTTTGCTGCTATCTCTTGATCTTATCCAGTTGTTACACTGGTTGGGAATAATAAGAGACATATCAATACAAATTGAGAGTATTGACATATCAAGATTTGTATATGAACACCCAGTTCATATACAAATGATGCTCATGGACCTGTACTGGTGACCTGATTATTACCCAAGGATAGTTCAGTTCCCCCTAGAAAAGTCACATCATAGCAGGGGTGTTAAACTCAAGACCTGCAGGCTGGATCCGGCCTACGGGATGCTTAGATCTGACCCATGGGGCCACCCTGGAAACAGCGAAGGACCGGCTCATGGTGCCTTTACCAGCAAAAACTGAGCTCCATTTTCAGTGGCAGAGGATTGCAGGAGGCTATCATGGCTGAAAATGGAGTTTGGCTTTTTGCTGGCACAGTGCTCAGTCCACCATAGGCGTCCCTCACACGAGTGATGTCAAGATGGCCACACACCCTGCTCCCCCGAGGTCAAACACAATCCTGATATGGCCCTCAATGAAATCAAGTTTGACACCCCTGCATCCTAGCTATGAACCTTTTTTCACCAGGCTCCATTTTCTTCACCAGAAATTAGACTTCTATCAGGATTACACTTGGAATCAGATTGCTTAAAATTTGAAAAAGCACATTTTCCCCACTAGCCTCTGTGAAGTTGCTTTAAAATCAATACATAAATAAATATCTGTCGCTTTGAAATGTCCAGAGGTCAATAATATTACATGTCATGGAATTTTTAGTTTAGAAACACCTTATATTACAATGTTATGACTGAGTGAAATATATTACTGTATCTTTTTTTTTTTTACTATGCTGGAATTACAGTTAGTTATAAATAATCTCAAATGAAATTAGTAGTACAGATAAAAATTGCTGCTAGAATAATTACATTGGCTTTATTATTTTATTTGGAATTTCATTTGAATGGTTATTGTTTTTCTTTCCCCCCTTTTCTGTCAAATCAACTTTTTTCCACATAGATACTTCTATTGTCTTAAAAGGGAGTTTATTATTAAAATATTTAATAATAATAATAAATTTAATACTAAATATTAATCAGGGGTGTCAGACTTGATTTCATTGAGGGTCACATCAGGGTTGTGTTTCATGATCATGATCATTCTTTCGAAGAATTGCAAAATCAGCCCAACATTTAACTGGAAGCTTTTTTCTATATGTGAATTACACGTTCCATTTAATATCAGTTTAAAGCTGGGTCACAGACCGACAATGGTCTGAGGCATGCCAGAAACTTGGCTGCACAAACAAGCAAATCCCCACCAAGCCCCTTCCGGTCCTCAGAAAAACTACTCTCCACGTAAACAGTCCCTGGAGCCCAAAAGGTTGGGGACCACTGGTTTAAAGGCTACATCTATGCAGCTGAAATAGTGAACAGTGTGATACAGTTTCATATATTTTATATGTTATAGAAATGTGGAACAAGACTTCATTAAAAGTGTCATATTCTTTCCATTTTATTTCACTGTGGGCTTGTAGCTAAAACTATTCAGGGGATTGAAGTAACCTAATATTTAAATAATGTCCCCTCTCCACTTTCTCCAATGCACAGCATGAAGGAATAAGTAGTAAATAATATTAAACTCTTGTCTGAAATGTTCTAAGCCAGTTTTTATAGTAAAGAGAAAGACTGTAGGTTTTCCATTGTCCTCATTTATTGTAGTGGGTATTTCCAATTGCTTGTCTTTATTCTTCTCCTGGGTAACTTTTTATAATGTAATAATCATTTTACTTTTCATGGATAGTAAATAATTTTCTACTGGTTTCTAATTCACTTTAATGTCTCCTTGCAATTTGCACTTGATATCCTAATAAAATTTAAGCATTTTATGCTAAAATAATAGGCCTGCCAATTACTGTATCTGATGAATTCAATTATTTAGCTGTGTTTGTGCCAATATTATAGGATCAGATAGAGAAGGACAGTTGATGCAATATTCATTAAAGCAGGATACAGCTACGTAGTATGATTTGTTGGAACAGATATCCTGTCTTCTATGTAACATGTCATGTTAATATCAGAAAATAGTTCTTTATTAAGCTGTGCTGCAAATGGATGGAAGTAGGAGACTGCAAGCAAACATCCAGACAATTATGTGACAGCCAAGGTGTACATATTTCTGCCTGTTTCTAGCTAGCTCACATATAGTAGTCTTCAATTAGATTTATCTCCTCCTGGAAAAAAGGTGATTCCATACATATATAGACTCACTACTAGTAGAAACTATAATTCCACTCCTGCATTGCTAAAACCAGGCATAAAAAGTTAAAAAAAGAGGTTTAAAAAAGGTCTGGAAATCAAATTGGAATTCTGGTAACTTCATAAATGGGTTCCTGAAGTTCTTGGCAGCAATGTAGCACCCATGACCTTTTCCTAGGCTGTTTTCTGATTTTCCTGTCTAATTTATAGTCCAGATCTTGTTTAATTCCTATCACCATGCAAGGGCTGTCAGATGCAGACACACCTGAATATACAGCTTCCAAAAGCCTTTGTGTTACTTATTAATAATTAACAAAGTGATTATTTAAAATGCAAATTAACTTTAAATTATATCTACCATTTCCCTTGTCGTTATGTACTTTCCGTAGTGTAATCCTCTTTCAACCCTCCTTGGTAAACCAGATATGAAATACAACTAGATGAACTAATTCTACATCAGTGTTTGTCAAGTTTTGGCAGATGGAAGACGTGTGGACTTCAACTCCCAAGAATTCCCAAGGCTGAGAAACACTGTTGTTCTTTATTGTAAGCTTACAGTAGTAGAATCTTGCAGATCTAAAGGCACAAACTTCCGCGCTGCCACTTTTAGACTGCTTGATCTATTAGGGTGAGTCCTTCCTAAGTTTCTTGCTCTGACCATTAATCCACTGGGGGCTCATCTCTCTCTTATGTAATAGTTTCCTAGACAGTATCTCTTTCCTTCATTCCCCAAGGTCATCCACACATTCCATTACATCAGGGGTATCAAACTGATGGCCGGTGGGCCGGATGCATCATACGCAGGCTACGCTTATCCCAGCTCCGCAAATGGGAAAAATATCATGAAATGTCATGTGATGGCAATGTGACATGGCTAGTTTGACACCCGTGCATTACATCCTCTGCCCTATAATGGACATTTGGCTGAAACTCACAGCTTCTGTATATTCAGGATTGTATGACTTGGGATCAATACTCCTACCTTGACATTAAACTAAAAAGCAACACAACCATACCCTGTGCATCGCAACATGGTATTTTCACACCAACAGCTGCTGTTATTAATAAAATAACAAAAAGCAAGAAAAAAAATTCAGAACCTCAGTTCTTAAAGTTTGGTTCCATAAACCCAAATTTAAATGCTATTCCCCAAACCTGCCCAAATGGCAAAAGATTCCTGAAATGAAATCTCCCATAACTGGGGATAGAAAATACTGCTGTATTCAACTGCAAATACACCTGTCACTGGAGCTCAGTGCCCTTCATTCTGCGGGGTGCAAGTGCTGCAAGAGAATGGATAACTGTTATGGATTACAAACCTGTCGGCAAATAATGATCATGTTAATGGCACAGGGCATGACTTGAGCTTTAGTGCCTGCAGTTGTAAGCTACACTACAATGCCTTTGGTATTTGAAGATCATTTAGACAAGAACCACTTGCCTAAATGATCTCCATATAATCCTTGGAATCTGTAGCTGAGAAATAAGACTGCTGGAATAGATCCAATCACCTGAGCATTTAGCCTGGTAATTGCTGTCCTACTACAGACACTAAATAGATAGTGAAGGCCCTCAGAGATGGAATGAGAGCCTCTTTCCACTCCCCCCCAGGAATGTAATGTCACCCTTGCCTGGACAATTTGAAGTGTTACATGAAGGAGAGGTGACTTGTCCCTTGGTTGTCCTTCCACTAACCCTCTGTCATCTGGAGTGCCATAATATGCTTTACACAAGGACATCCTTGAAGTTATGTGGAAACCGGTGCATGCTGATGTGCTTACTTGTGAAGAAATTTAGAGATAAACCTTGGGGATAGAGAAAGAATGGCGAGTTTGCAGAAATGATTAGTGTTTTTCAACCTTGGCAACTTTAACGTATGTGGACTTCAACTCCCAGAATTCCCCAGCCAGCATGTTTCCAAGTCCATTTTATGGTGCTGATTATTATTTATTCTCTATGAAAGCCTCTTCTGGGGTCTAGTTATCTACAAGGTTACTTTTTTGCAAATAGATTCTGCCCATCTAATCCAGGTGATTTGAGTATATCTGGTGAGGGTCCCCATCTATCAAGAAAAGGGACAGAATGAACACAAAGTAAAATCAATATTATTTTCCAAGTTTCCCTCTTCTGAAGCGACCCTGGGACAAAGGTGATATTTACTCCCATACCTTTCTGAACTCATAAACCATTGGTTTTTCAGTGATGGATGCTCTCGATGTAAGATTGAAAGTTTTTAATTATTATATTTAGTTTGTATAGTTACTTCTGCCTTACTGTTCTTCACCATCTATTTTTGATTGAGTGAACTGATTTTAGAGCACTTATTTGGAGAAAATTGGTATATAAATAACCAATCATCTCAAAGGTTTTAGAGAGAGTGAATTTGTAAAATGCTTTCAGTGAACTTAGAGTTTAATAATTTTGATGTAATTCAGAAAATCCATCTCAAAACATTCAAAGTAATAAAAATAGCAAAAGAGGCTCGGCTTTGAAAGCCTCATTTGGCACTCCATTTTAGCAGGAGACACATTACAAATGTGATTGTTTGACAGTGTGTATGCAGAACAATTAATTAGGTCTACACTCAGAGGTTAGTTCAAGTGAAAGCTGTAAGGGCAAATTAAACTTGGGTTGACTGCTGTCATTAGTCTTATAAGGGGAGGGTTGAACCTAGCCAGAGGTTTTAAGTATTTGATGCTGAAACCAATCCAAAGGAAGCAGAGGATTCTGCATAACTTCTCTTTGTGCTATGGAATTCTATAGCAATAGGAATCAGAAATATGATGGATGGATCCATGTTTTATGTGTAGCCAATACAGGTAGTCCTCAATTTACAACAGTTCATTAAGTGACTATTCAAAGTTACAATGGCACTGAAAAAGTGACTTATGATTTTTTACATTTACAACCTTTGTAGCATCCCCATGATCATATGATCAAAATTCAGATGCTTGGCAACTGGTTCCTACTTATGACCATGACTATCATTAAGTGTTGTATCTTATGATTCCTGACGAATGTACAGTTTCCGTATCGAAGACAAATTCCTTGTGTGTCCAATCACACTTGGCCAATAAAGAATTCTATTCTATTCTATTCTATTCTATTCTATTCTATTCTATTCTATTCTATTCTATTCTATTCTATTCTATTGTCATTGTCCCAAAGTCATGTAATCACTTTTTTCAAACTTTTCACCAGTAAAGTCAAAGGGGAAGCCAGATTCATTTAATAACCAGGTTTCTAACTTATCAGTTATAATGATTCACTTAACAACTTTGCCAAGAAAGGTCATAAAATGGGGCAAAACTCACTTAACAAACATCTCACAACAGAAATTTTGGGCTCAGTTGTGGTTGTAAGTCAAGGACTACCTGTATATAGAAAGTGTGCAACAAAATTGTTGTAAGTAGCTGCCTAAGTGAAATGCCTGTACTCTTACAGTTACAGAAATAGCTAATGAAAATTATATTTGTAATTGCAAATAATTATAATTATATTTTAAAGATAAGTTGGATTTTAATTGTAAGGAAATTTGTATGTCTCCTTCTACATTCTTGTAAATTTAAATCTTGTAAGACCTTTTGGGGAAATTTAAGACTTTTAAAAGTGACATTAGTTTTGGAATGGATAGGCTCATACAGCATATAATTATATACTCTGGTGATTCCTACTTTTCATAACCTAACAGGCAAAAATCAATGTTTTTTTCTTAGAAATGATGCCTGAAAGGGATCTAAACTATCATTAAGATGGCTGAAGCCAAACCTTCCAACTCTTGGCAGCAATTCATTCCTGAATTTCAATAGGGTCTCCTACTGCTTTGATACATGAGAGAAACACATTAATGGAACTAAGATGTCTTCCAGCTCACTGTGCCATTGCTGCTGTTCCATCTTTCACCATCAGTGCCAATTCTCTCTATCTAAAAGCAGCTTGCAGGATGCTCAGCAACAAAACAGATCCACGGATTGATTGGCTTATTACCTTTTGAAGTTTCTGTAGTCTTTTCTTTACCTAGTAACATGCGCCTTGCTTATGTTCTGCAGACTGATGAATGTCCAGAGGAAGAAAAGTTGTTTAACAAATCTCAGGGACAGATGTTAATGAATGGACACACTGACCTTGTGTGGGAGCCCAAGATTGCCTGTGTGTTCCCTCCTTCTGAGCTAAAGAATTAAACAAATCCAAAGGGTTATGCACCCTATGAGCTCCATCTGCCTTCTGTTTATCTGACTTTGAAACAGGGACATGACATGCCAGCATTTGGCCTGGCTGTTCAGAAAAGACATTTCTGTACATGCCAAGGACAGATGAATAGTCATTCATCTTTGAAATCCAGCACCTCTCTGCAGCCATCCATCTTTTAGCCAAAGCCACAGCTTTTGGGCTCATTGTTAATCAAATGAAGGAAATCCAAAGTCACTAGCACTTCACCCTCTTCATTATAATTTGCTTTTTTCTTATGGAGAGCTTCCTATTCCTTTCTTAAGTTTTAGAAGTTTTGGTTGAGAAAGGAAAGGAGGATGGAGTAAGAACAGTTGATTGAGTGTAAGGATTTAGGTCCAGTTCCCAAAGCTCCTGCTAATACATGGATAAATAGTGAAGGATGATTATTCCTGTGTTTTGTCCTTCAAATCTTGATGGTTACACTCAAGGCTGATTCTATCTAAAAATTGCCTGGCTACATTCCAAAATCAGACTGACCAATCCCATCCTATCCCTGTCCTCTGCCCCCAGCACTGGTCATTCAGAAGGTTATAAGGAGAATATTGAAATAAAAGTCATTAGGTATTGCCTACTTCTAAAATTTAATAATTAGAAAAGCATCATTTATTGTTTATTCCTTTATTGTTCATTTATTACATTTTCCTCCCTTATTTTTTCTCCAGAGTTAAGGAGATATGTATCAGTCATATGTTTCCTTTTATCTCAGAATTAGTGACTCATCCAAGGTGACCAAGTACCTTTTGTAACTAAGAGAGGGTTTGGATCCGGTTGGCTATGGTGCAAGAACACCATGTCTGGCTCCGTGCACCATGTTTGCTCCATAAATTTGGTAGGTTCATTGACATACATAGAGCAGCAATCTTACAAATATTTACCATTGGACGTAAGCCAATGAATATATTATAATTTATATCTAAGTACAAATGCATAGCCCTGTGCTATTGTTCTTTAAAAATGGATGCCTTCATTCTCTAGTTAATATTAGATGGCTAAAATAGTTTATTTATATAAATTATTTTTATTTTAATAGTGTAACAAAATGATCTTCTTAGCCATACATTTCTAGCAGTGATGAAACGTTTAAAAGCAGGCCTTTAAATACTGGATAGTTTTTCCAAATTATTTTTTAAGAGTTCAGATTTTAACATATCTTTGTGACTTTTTTAAAAAAAAAAACAACTGCTTCCATAGATGGAACATTTTCTGTAGATTATCATTTGGGCACTTTTGCATTAAGTTAAGGAAAAACAAAATATCAAAAAAGTTATTATGAAAGATTAATGGGTTCTTTTTTTCTTTTCATTAAAAAGACTTTTAACAATGATATAGTCTATAGAGATATGTATTCATTTCCGTCTTTTAAAAAGTATATCAATAATATTCTGTGCTGGTTATATTGTTTTTGAGTTCTTCAGCTTTCATATAAAATATAAAATAGTTGAACATTTGCTGAAAAATAATTATATAGCTATATTCTAAGAATGCTAATGCAGAATTTAGAATTCTTTTACCAAACAAGATTTAATTTGTAACACTTAAAACTATAATTATCTCTGTAATTTAATTCATTGTATTATTCTGAATTGAGACAAGGATTTGTGGAAAAGTATGCTTAATGGTTATCAAAATAGTTTTAGGCATTCTCTTGATGGGAGAAAGGTAAACATTTCCACCTGTTAAGGCCTTTGTACATACAGTATAAGGTTCTACAAATAGAACACAGAGAAACTGATAAGAAGCTTCTTTCCACAGGCAATACGGACTCTAAACCAGAAACCACAAAAACATTCAAGACTATAACAGGCACCCCAATTGTACCTCATTCCTAACTTTCCCAACTATTCCTAACTTATTTCCTAACCTATCCTCCCACCTTGTCTAGACTATAATCTCCTGCCCTACTATCAATTGCAGTCGCAGGTGGTCACATAAGCATTTCATTGCATATCGTACCATGTATGACTGTATATGTGACGAATAAAATTTGAATTTGAATTTGAGAAGGATCTAGGACAACTTGCCCCAGCTGACTTGCTGTGGCCGATTTGCCCTTGCCGTCTTATCCTGACTGACTTGCCTGGCCAACTCAACTTAGAACAATTCAATGCAACTCAAGAGAGGGACAAGTGAATTGCAGCAGTCCTTGTCTTGCTTAAGGTTTGAACCTTCTCAAGTTTGAAGTTCTTGAGGCTGGGGTGAGCTGCAATTCTTCTTGTTCCTTTCTTGAATTATTCCATGTTGAATTGTCCCACAGTGAGTTGTACTGTGGCAAGTCGACTGGGGTGAGTTGGCTGCAGTCAGTTGTCCCATTCTGTTTCAAGAGGGCTAAAAGATACTGTTACAATGACATATTTGGGAAGCAATAAAATCAAAGCTATCCTAGAGGATGTGTGGTGGTTGACTGTTACGTTGCTGTTAGGCAGAGGTGGGCTGCTGCCGGTTCAGACTGGTTTGCCCAAACAGATTGTTCTGGTCCTGTGCAGTTTGGAAAACCAGCAAATTGCACCACCAGCTGGCCCCACCCACCCTGCCCTGCCTTGCAATATACAGCTTGCTGTCACCATATAGCCCAGATAATCTCCATGCCTCACCCGCTCTGTTCACCAAAGGTAAGCACGCCTTGTCCCGGAGCCTCTGCCACATGCTGCCTGCCCAGCCGGGTCAGGGGACTATCCTTGAGCATTATTCAATTTATAAAAGATCTACCATTTTTCTCTTAAGAATGTGATAAAACTTCCAGGCTATATTTATTTTTTATACTAACCTTTGGAAAGAAGCCCTTTAAGGAGAATCACAGTCTTTAAAAAATGGAGACTTGAAAAATGAAGGTGACAGTGGGGCAGGAAAATAAGGTGAGGAGTAGAGCTTCTTTAGATCAAATATAGAATTAGTTAGAAGATTAAAGATCATCTGCTTTTTTGGCTGTAATTTCTAACGCTAGAGTAGTATGGAACTGTAAAGTCACAGACTCTGTCTTGCTTTCTTTCATCTTATGACACTACCTTTTTTGCAGAAAAAAACACCCCTTTCCTATTTTCCAGAATACTAAAAAATAAAGGGCATAATATCTCTTTAGATGTTTGATTAAGATGTCATTACCAGAGAAGAGCTCTCCTCGATCAAAGCAAAAACATTGTTGCTGACACAGGATAAGCAAAGGACAAAATTATTGTTTGCGGGCAGGAGACTGGTAGGACATGTATGTCCCAAGAATAACCTGAAGAAATCTAGAGTGGAGAGTTTGGATGAAGTCAAGCCTGGTTAACATTGGAAGACAAATGCGTTGAATGAGGGTTACAAGACAATGTTGTGGCCATTACTTTGATTTTAGGGGCTTCTGAAGCTAATAAAAGTCAATAAAAACCCCTCTCTATATGGAGTTTGCATAGTGCTAAAACAAAAAGACTCCACAATGTTACATTGATATGACATCATCATTTATCTAAACTATAAACTACTCAAGGAAGAATGTTTATACTAGCTTCTCCCCCCCACACCACATCCCCCATCTCTAAAACTCTATCCCTTCCTTTGCATTCTAATGTTGCATTTATGCCTTGGAGATGTGGAAATGAGCAATATGATGGATGGATGCAGCTTTGCCTGGATTCTCTACCACCATTTCCCTTGAGGCCTTCCAGCTGCTGGCAGAGAGTACCATCTCAGAAGATGGTATCTTTTGCAAACTCGACAGCTAGCAGACAATCTCTCTCTTTCCCTCCCTTCTTCCCCCCTCTCTCCCTCCTGCCCGCCCTCCCTCCCTCCCACCCACCCTCCCTCCCTCCCCTCCCTCTGTATTTCCCAGCAGAGTAAGCTTAATCTGTTTTTCCCCTTCCCCTGCATTCCTCATGATTGTCTTTTCGACTTTAGTTGTTTGAATAAATGCCATAAATACTTTCCATAAAATAAAAATGGGAAGAATGGGAAGCAGAAATGGAGCTGGTATTTCATACTCTTGTGATGTTGATAGATTCTAATTTGAAACTGACATGAGATGTAATTGCTCATTGAGCCACTCAGTTGCCCTTTAAGGCATTTTCTGCCTTGTTTTGTTAATGAGCTGTGTGGTTGCATTCACCTAGCAGTAGATCTCTGATGCACCAAGCATTTCATGCATTTCAACTTTAAAAAAATTGTTAAGAGGTCTGCCATGTTAAATGCTATCTATCAGAATCAGCTACAGTGTAGAGCTTAGGAAAATAAACCATATCAAGGAATCCAAGTGACAAACTATTTATATGCGCATTGTGTAAAGCATTTCTTTGCGAGCCAGTTGGATATAGTCTTTAAGGCATTAGGCTTGAAATTGGGAGACTGTGTATTTTAATCCTGCCTTAGACATGAAGCCCGTTGGGTGATCCCAAGTCACTCTTTTTCTACCCCGGAAAGCAGTCAGTGGCAAACCACTTCTGAAATTTTGCCAATAAGATTGTAGGGACTAGACAATTGCCAGGAGTCAACATTGATTTGAAGTCACTCCCTCTTCCCCTCTACACACTAAACATTCCCCCTGCATTTCTTTTGGAAGTTGAATTGATTTTTGATTTTGAGCAAGTGACAAAAAGGGAGCTGTATTGGATATATTCTTTTCTTATGAGGTAAAATAAAGCTATATGCCTTATATAGCAAATTATGAAGGTGAAACAAACAATTGCGTTGAATGGGTATTAGTCTATTACAGTGGTGGCAAACCTTTTACTTACTGAGTGCCAAAAAGTACATGCTTTGCACGCTCCATCCACACTTGCGTGTGGCTCCTCCACATGCGCTGTGTGCACAACCACTCCATCTGTGCACATGTGCAGTTTTTGTGCGTGCAATGCACATGCACTGCATGCAGGCACTCATGCACACATGAGCAATCATGTGCACATGCGCAGGAGAGCTCCCAAGACCAGCTGGGTCTCTGCAATCATGTGTGCATGCAATGCACAATTGCACGTACATGCTCAGCTGGAGGTAAGTTGGCCGACAGCTTGCATGCCCAGCAAGATGACTTTGCGTGCCACTTGTGGCACTTGTGCCATAGATTCGCCATCATGGGTCTATTTTCATGACATATTCATTTGAGAAATGTTGGCTATTACCAGTCCTCCATGCAGTCCTTGTCTTCCTCAACTAAGGAGCACCCTTTGAAGATGGCTTAGGGTTGAGAGCTGACCCTAACTCTCCGAAGTCTAGATGCTGTCATCTACAGTATTTAGCATTAATCTGCATTCATTTTAACTTCGCACCAGTCATATAGAAACAAAGGTTGGTTATTGATCTTTTGCCTTTTGCCCATTTAGACTGTACTGTATTAACAAAAACAGACAAAAAGAGAAGGAAATTTTTATGGGCAAAACATAGAGAAAAAAGGCGTCAATCAATCTCCTCCCGCACAATAAAAAAATAATGTAAAGTTCTCTCTCCTAATCCAATATTTGTAACAGAACAATGTAAGGGGAAGTTTCTAGGATGCTGAAATGATACACTGCTTTTTTCAGAACAATACTGTTTGTAGGAGGAATTTAATCTCCCCCCACCTTGACCCTGGAGAAGAGAACCGGAAAAGTTATTTACTGGTATGCTCTGAATTTTGGCAGGAAGCATCCAGGGTTGAAATGACAATGTGTGTGAAACAGCATTTCTTTTATTTTTTGGGGATGTGATCAGGTAGCTGTTCTGAGAGCAGAGTGAGATTAGCTGAATAGCTATAAAAATACATAGAAATCGATTTGTTTCTGTTTATGTTTAAAGTTGATTCCCAGTGTGGTATTTATTTGGTGTGCGGCACCAAAGGATAAGGCTGATTAGGTGATGCATTTGGGTATTATGATAGATAAGAGATAGTCTGCAAAAGAAAAGTGATGGGATCGTCTGATCATCTGGGCTGCATGTCAGAAGAGAAGCTATGCTTTTCACTGTTTGACAATATAAAAAAATAAAATATCTTTGTGATGAGCTCAATTTCTTGTGACTTCATAGCTATGAGCACTCAGTTTTCTTGTCAGCAATAAGCAAAGTGGTTTGCCACTGCCAGAATCTTTTTCAATTATCGAATATAGTGTATATTTATTACTATTTCTGGAGCTTTCATCTCCAACTTCTAACCAGGTTAAGCTGTTTCATTTGTAGACTAGACATGATGACCTGATGCCACACCAGCTAAGAGCTGTTTACACATAAAAGCTCTCTTCAAATTATCAACTAGACAAATATTTACATTAGTTTCTTAGGAAAAAAAATCAGTATTGGTAAGAGATGGCTATATTTTACCAGCAAGGCTAGTTCATGGAGTTCAAATTCGACTTTTGTATATATCAGCATGTCAAAATAATAATTGTATCGCTCAATGTTTAAAGACATTTGCTTTTTCTTGTGAATAAACTGAAAACTGTATGACTATTCTATCCATCCTTCCAGAGTTTGCTTACTCTAAGGAAATAATAGTAGCCATTGTTGTTTGATTTGTCAGAAGTTGACCTGCCTCTGAAGAAAGATGGCTTCACATCAGAAGGGACCACACTGGAAGCCTTGTTGCGTGGAGAAGGGCTTGAAAAGAAGATAGATACTAAAGAGGAGGATACTCTACAAGAAATTCAGGTAATCTCTTCACATTTTCAGTTCATAAACTGTAGAACAGTATGTGCATGTGTAAATAGGCTAATTAACCATTATTTCCTGATTGTATGTGTTGCCGGTAAGAAGATTGCCTGGAGTCCAGATGGATTGAATAAACAAATAGTACAGAATTTTGTAAAACCATTGCATAAAAAGTGATGGGAACTGAAAGTGACATTTTGGAGATAAATGTTTGTGTTAGCAATAAGCATTTGTAAAACAGATTAGCCTTTCTAAAGCATCCTTCTTCCATCTGGGACAAAAAAAGCTCACAACTTGAGGTCCTAAGACTGCATGAGGTCCTAAGCATGAGGTCCTCAGAAGCATTGAGCACAGCTGCAGGTGGCACTACAAAAATTGCCAACAAATTTTATTCATCATCCATTCATTCATCCATTTTGCTATATCATCTAATATGGAAAATGCAACAAAGAAAAATGATTAAATGCATGAGGAGTAATTATATTAATTGACTGTAATTATCCTTCAAAGAATTTACCAATTTATTTTTACATGAACCTATCTGAATCCTTCTCCCGAATACTTTTTAGAGTACAAATGTTTGCATTCTACTTAATGACCAGCCAAAGAAAAAAATTGTCTATCCCTGATATAATCAAATCATATTGGCAATAAAATAATATCAGTATTTCTTGGAAAAATACTTAATTAAATGCATTTAATTTATATTTTTCTTCTTGGTCAAGTGGAATATTTAAGGTGGTTTATCATTTATAATTTAAAACACATTTTTTTTAAAATCAAGAATTAAAATAAGGAAATGAAAATACCTAGTAATATCATTGTATGTTAAAAGATTGGCTAAAGATATTTTTTTCAGATTTTCTAAAGGTACACAATGAAGGCCTTAAAATAGTTTCTAAGGTCAGCCCTAAATAAAATACAATAGTTAAAAATGAATTGTTCCTAAGCCATTAGAATGGTTAGTCCTAATATTCCGACTATAGTTGTATAACTCAGTTTCCTGAGAACCAGTGTCATCTAAGGATAAAATAGCTACATTGTAGACCTGTATTTTTAACAGATTAATATTCTTATCTAAAACAATCTGTACTGTGATTTCCTTGGCAGTTTACCTATTAGCCAACAATCCCTCTATCTTTGCCCAAAGTTAATCTTGTACTCTTACTCATCCTCTTGAAATTAGGCATTCCAGCTAGTAAACATTTTGAAGGATTTGGAGGATTAGTAATAATATCGCTGTGTGTTCTCACCATACCAATGATATCAACTTTAATGCTCTGGGTGATATTCCAAGTACAAGTTTCAGGTACTTGTTGACATACAGTATCTGTACTATGAAAAAAAAAACAGTGGCTTGGGCTTTGAATAATAGTTTCCCAACACTACCTTCTGGAGATGGCCCGATAGCAAAGACTGCAACTATTTTCACACACACACACACACACTCAGAGAGAAACAGATAGAGAGAGCGAGAGGGAGGGAGGGAGAAAGAGGGGGAGTTAATATAGGTTAATAGAATCAAAAACTAACTAAAAGCCCAAGGGAATGAACGGAGCTATAATGCCCCTACAGAAAAAAAATCTAAATTTTCCCTCCTACGTCCAGTTTCTAGTATAAGTTATCCAACAAAATAATTAAATCACATTACCCTATATCCTACTTGAAACTCTGATTCAGATAGGTTCATCTAAAAATAATCCTTTAGATTCTTCTGGAATTGCCAGATACAAAATATTTGAGCCTGGCCTCAAGTACTTTGGGTTCACCTTATGGGTTCCACTTTAAGAAGGAGTCAGAAAAACTGAATCGGGTTTTAGGAAAGCAATTGATTAGGGACCAGAAATTAAGTCTTGTTGATAATGTTTATTCTTGACAAAAGGAAATATAGAGAAGAGCTGCAGTGGTGTAGTGGTTAGAATGCAGTACTGCAGCTAATTCTGCTGACTACTAGGTGCCAGCAGTTTGGCAGTTCGGGTCCCACCAGCTCAAGATTGACTCAGCCTTCCATCCTTCTGAGGTCAGTAAAATGAGGACCCAGATTGTTGGGGGCAATATACTGACTCTGTAAACCCCTTAGAGAAGGCTGTAAAAGCACTGTGAAGTGATATATGTCTAAGTGCTGTTGCTATTGCTATGTATGATAGTACTCTTCAAAACTTAAAAGGATGAAGCACAGAAAGAAATAAAGGTCTATTCTCTGTCATTTTAAAGAATGGGTTTAAGTTAAATTTAATATGTTTAATTTATTTATTTATTTATTTTATTTTATTAAATTTATATACCGCCCCATCTCCGCAAGGACTCGGGGCGGTTCACAGCAA
>JAEANM010010186.1:0-15930 GCA_017656035.1 Myanophis thanlyinensis
ATATAAATAATTTTTTAATATAATTCCATCTTCAATTAAACAGTGTGTCGTTTGGATACAAATATCTTTGTATAATAAGATTTGCAACAACATTCATTACATTAGTATTGCTTCTTTATTATTATGAAGATGGTGAGTATGTTTTGGGTAAAATCCCCAACAAGAATATTTCTTGCTTCAGATCAATATGTTTTATAATTTTTTCAAGACATGTATTATTTTTGTCCAGTATTTTTTTGCTTTTAAACATGTCCACCACATATGATAATATGACCCAGGTATCTAGTGGCATTTCCAGCACTTAGCGGACTTATTTTAAAACATCTTTGCCAACCTCGCTGGTGTAAAATGCCATCTATAAAACATCTTATGTGGTATAGGTTTCTTAATCTAGTCTACCTGATATTGCTCTATATAAAGTGAAAAGTTGATAAACCTTTCTCAGAAAGCTCATGCGATCTATACCTCCTAACTACTCTCCCTGACTTAGTACAGTAGTTTGACAAAACTATTGCCACTATCTTATCTTTCAGGCAAGCACTTCATCTAGTGTTTTCTCTATAATCGTGTTTTGTGGTGTTCCTACAATTTGATTTTGTTTTGTGGCAAATTAAATGGGGAAGGGAAATATATAGTGCCCTATAGCATTGATTTGCTGTGGCGACCTGTAACGGGACCAGCCAAAAGAAGAAGAGTGCCCTATAGCATTGAGATACATAGCTGGGGAAATCACTTCTTTTCCCCATCCCTTTGTAGGAAGATGAACCGATTTCTTATGAGGTAAATAAAAATAAAATCAAATTTAATTTAAAAAGAAAAAAACAGAAGTAATATAAGACTCTTTTAAAACTTTATACTTATATGGAATAGAGTGTAATATAAAGCTAATCAAATAACAAACAATTTAAAAGATATAAAGTAGGGGGAAAATCAGAAGTCTGTGACACACCAAAGGACAATACTGTTTTCTAATTTGAATAATTTCTACTCTAAAGAAATTCTCAGTGACATAAACAGCAACAGAGTTTGAGTAGAGCACGGGTGTCAAACTCAGTCGCGTCACGTGACATATCGTGATGGTTTTTTGTCTTTATGGAGCAAAGGTGTGCGTGGCCTGCACGTGACGCATCCGGCCCTGGGCTGCCAGTTTGCCAAGACTGGCATAGAGAAACTAAACATTAGAGAAAGAAATTAAACTGAAATAGCACATGCTGAAAAAGTAATACATTGAACTCAAATATAGCACATACTGAAAAAGTAATGCAAGTAGTCTTCAACTTACAACTACAATTTAACCCAAAATTTTTGTTAATTAAGTGTGACATTTAAGTGAATTTTATGATTTTTCCTGCTACAGTTAAGTGAATCACTGCAGTTGTTAAATTAGTGACACATTTGTTAAATAAATCTGGCTTCTCCATTGATTTTGCTTGTCAGACATTCACAAAAGGTGATTGCATGACACTGGGACACTACTGTCATAAATATGAGTCAGTTGCCAAACATCTGAATTTTGATCATGTGACCATGGGGATGCTACAACAGTCGTAAGAGTGAAAAATGTCATAACTCACTTTTTTCTGTGCCGTTGTAACTTTGAATTATCATTAAATGAATAAGTTGAGGACTACCTATACATTGAATTTAAATAGCACATACTGAAAAAGAAATTAAATTTAGTGGACTTCTTAGATAATTTTTTCTTATTCCTCTAAAGTAGTGTTTCTTAAAATGTAATTTCAGGATTCCTAGGAGGTGTCCCAAGACACTCTCAGGAATCTTCAAAATCAAAATTATTTCCAATTTATATTGAAAAGTAATATGTTAAAATCGTATTATTGATAGTGTTGTAAATAAATTTGGTGTGGCTGATTTGGCAAACTTAAATGATACAGGTTTAATTGTTTCCTTCTCTGTACTGCTGCTCTAAACGAAGTTTGTTTACATGGAAATAATGTCAATATATAACTAATTTTATTTTTAAAATGATTTTCTTCATTTAGTTATATGAATAGAACAATTTTATTTATTAAATCTGTATGCAGTCTAATTTCCAATTATTTTAAATTATGCCGTTAGAATCTCTGTGTTATCTCTATCAAGACTGCCTTCCTTTGAACAAGAATAGCCTCATTAAAACTGATATGGGACTAAAGATTATTTGAAGAGTTACCAGCTGAGATGTTTTTGTACTACAACTACTTGATGTTGGAAATCAAGAACTTTTACCATAATAGTGGGAACATTTTTGTTCTGGATCCTTGGAGATTCTTGTTCAATTTTCCTGCTGTCAATTTGAATGCTGTCTAGCAAACTTTGGCCAGTCTCAGAAGAGCTAAGCAAGATGAGATCTGTTTAGTACTTAAGTGGAAGACCATTAGGACATGTAGGTTAGAATGAGAAATCAAATTTAAAAAAAAAAGGGGAGAACACAATGGCAAATGTCTTCCATAGTATTTGTTAGAATATAAGAAGAAAATAAACTATGCTGACATTATTGTCAGAAACTGACTTGATAGAACCATTGCTTTCTTTGAAGTTGCCTTCAATGCTCATAACAAGCAGAAAATCATCTACCGTACAAACAAAAATATTGTTAATGGTCTCTTAGTTGTACACCTACATTTTTCAGACCTTTGACTTCTTAATTTTTATATCTTCACCATTTCTACCTATACACTTTGTCCCTGCAGTGAATTAAAATTGAGCAGTATAGTGTGGTCATTCACATATGAACTGAAATTTTGATGTTGAAAACATATATTCTGTTTATGTGTCAGATTTTTTTCTGAAATTTTAATGCTCTGTGATGCAACATTGTGTGATAGAAACTTCTTTAAATTAGTAATCCATCAGTGTTAGCATTTTATGTTGACTTTACCTGGAAGAAAGCAAAAATGCCTTACATATTTAACTTTTTATTGGTGGTAAAATTAATATTATAACCCCACTTTCTTTTACTAATACGTTTGAAGAAGTTGCTAGACCAATAAATGATGTAGTTTTTTAAAAGGTTTTACTATTACAAAATTTATGACTTTATTTAATTAATTTGAAGGCTGTAATTATAAACTTCTGTAATGATATATTTTCCATGTCTACTATTATGCAGTCTATATTTTTGAAATTATTTATAGTGAAGGCATTAATTATTATCAGTGTGAATTTTTGGACTGGGGTATAACAGTTCTATCCTCTACTGTTGAATTAAATGAATCCGATTCATTATGTCATGGTTATAATTTTTTATTTAATGAAACTTAGGAATGCATCAAATAACCTTCTGTTTGAATTAATTTGTTATTATTTCTCTTTGTTATAGGAGAAGACTGACATAGAAGGTACCTTATTTGTGTATAAAAGGTAATGAAATAACTTTCAGGAATAATTGGATTAACAGTATAGTATAATAGTCTGACATATGTGTCTTGCTGATATAATATATTTACTTAGGGCAATTAAATAATGTTACATTATTGTTAATCAGTGCTATGGTTTGTATATTGTGTTGAAATGAATCCAGAGATGCTGTGTGTCTGAATGATGCTTCTATTTGGCAGTAGGCATTTTTAAAATTTGATATAAAATCTTTGAAACTGTGCTTCTGTTTTTGCACAAAGCACTTGCAGAAAGTCTCAAGAATTGCGCTAATGCAAACTATTGCTAATTATTTTGCTCTCTATCTTTTCTTCATTTTTTAATTTACTCTTCAATGGCACTTTGAGAATGCTGCTGCTGTCAAACTTCTGCTTTTGCAGATCAGTTTATCCATAGTTTGTTTCCTTTGAAATAATAGGTCTGCTTCACCTTACCATGGTTTTACGATTGTAAATCGATTGAACATGCACAACTTGGTTGAGCCCGTAAATAAAGACTTGGAGTTTCAGCTTCATGAACCTTTTCTTCTTTATAGAAATGCTAACTGTAAGTATGCCCTTGAATATATTATTTAGGAAATACCATTTGTAGAAGTTTATAAAAATTTCTCCTATTTTAAGTGCAATAAATCTCAGTTTAACACCCTTTATTTAAAGGATTTTAGATTTAGTTGCACAAAGTTTGACTTCACAAATGCCACTAAGTATGAAATCTGTCCAAACTATTGATACAATCTATGTAATTACAATCATGGTGATGCAAATTTATGCAAATGACATTAATGTTTAACAAACATTTATAGTTATGAAATGCCTTTCTTCGAGAAGCTATCAGGATTTTACTGTTTATGTGTGACATGATCTTGGAGAGCGACTATCCCAGTTGGGAGGAGGACTCAAGTGGGGAATTAATCCAAACTCATCACTAGCCTAACACAAGAGGACAAGTCTAATTCCCACACCCACCTCCTAATACCTTTGAGCCCTATCTTTCCCAGGCAAAAACTGCCAGTCTCTGGGGAGATTCTTGTGAGATAGGCCTAGAACAATAGTGTAGCTAATTTGAATTTACATGTGTTTTTTCATGCCTGACATACAGTGTGGTTTTTCATGCCTGACATACAATGAGAACAAGTTAACATTCAATTTGAGTTGAATGGATGCAATTAGCTGAGGAAAATACAAAGAAAAATTAAAGAGCTTTGAAAGTATTACAATGGGAAAATCTACTCTGGCTCAATGTCATGTCCTTCCCTCAGCTGTCCTTAAAGGCCAACAGGAAAATTCCCTACTGAGAGAGAGAATCCCCCTCTGACTCTGGATACATAGAAACAACAGAGTATGTACTCCTCCAATGCCTGTATTACAGAGACATTTGTCCTATCATAGTTATATGCAGTTTTATTACTGCACAAATACCCAAGGTGCACAAGACAATTCTACGCCTCCCTGCTGCTTGCAGATACTAACCCTGCTACAACATATAATATTGCCAAGTTCTTCACAGCAGTGTTTAAAATCTGTCAGAAGATGACCTGTGCCATAAACTAATCGTAATGAGCAGTTAGTTCATTATTCAAGTTTGTTTTTCTGTGACAGATTTAATTTGCCATATGCTAACTTTTATGTTCCCTTTCTTACATCTGCTTAATGTTTCTATCCGTCCTTTTAGATTTTTTTACTGCTGATTTTTACAGTTTTTAAATATTTTAACTTTTTTAAAATTAGACTTAGATGTACTTTACATATATACTTTTATATCTTTGTTATATGTTTTTTAAATTACCAATTATTTGTACCCCACTATCCTTATGCTAGTTTATGACTGTAATAAGGATTTTATTTGAAAGTACTGTTATGCAGCAGATAAATAGCACATACTGCATATATGGTAGTACTTCTTTTAGTAACACACTGAGAGAGTGTTTTCCAGATTCAATTGGAATTGCTATTTTAGTCAATTCATTAATCTCTTGTTATGTAGTATTTCAAGAAGCAATGATTCTGAATAAATTTCAATTTCACTGCTCACATGTTTGAGAATAAATTTCAATTTAACTGCTCACATGTTTGAGAATAAAGGATTGAATTGAATAAATGTCTGAATAATTGGTCTGCTTGTTTATCTAAAATGCCTTTAAAGCTCACTTTTATTTTAAAAGCCTGCATTTACTTTTGATTTGTTTCTGTTTAATTTGCTAAAGAATGCAAATCACCATAAATTGACACTGAAGTTCCAGGATTGGTTCTACATCCAGTAACATTTAAAATAAACAAATACAAATAATGATTCTTACAGAAGATAATATATGTTGCTTAGGGTTGAACAGTTGAGTCCAGGCTTTGCCTTCTGCTTGCAGATATTTGATTATCTGACTAGGTAACAGTGTTAGTGAGTACAGAGTTTGCTCCCTGTTTATATATATAAATTAGCTTGCCCTGTTAGTGATGGTGAGTGATCTCATCAGGCAATAAAATGTTTGCAAGCAAACACCAAATCATGATTGCTAAATAGTATATGATTAGCATTTATTTCAGTTCATTTATTAACCGAACAATAAAATATGCTCTGTGAATCCTTTTAAATTAATCCTTAACATTGCCTGAAGTACTTTGCAGATTACATGACATTAAATCTCACTGAAAACAATGGAATTTATTTTTTATTAAATAATAAAAAATCCTTTAGGTAGGATTTTTATCTTTTTAAAGCTAAAACTAGGCAAAATGTTTCAAGTTTGCTAAATGAATAGTGCATTTTTTAAAAAATATTTTAGAATTACAAAGATTCATTTGATGAATATTTCCACAACCATTTTCTTGCTCTTGCACAAGCTTTTTTTAAAGTAGCAATTACACAAATTTAGAATTGTTTATTCAGTTTCTTCAAAATATCAAACACTTCTTAATTTTCATTATGAAAACTACTTACGAGTACGCACAAATGTGTACATGTAAACACACTATGCTACTGGTTACTCATTTGATACTATGTCCTGCTGCCTACATAAAGGATTTGGTTTAAGTGTTCTTTGATAAGTGATATTAAGAAAACATTGTATATAAATATATTGAAAAATTCCAGAGGCTTTATTTAAAAAAAAATGTTTTCACTTACTCTTAAAAGTCTCTAAAAAGCATGTTTCCATATCAGTTTCCTTTATAACGTTTTGTTTATATCTGATGTTTATAACAAAATGTTATAAAGGAAAGTGATATGGAAACATGCTTTTTAGTGACTTTTAAGAGTAAATGAAATTTTTTTTAAAAAAAAAAAATCAAGCCTCTGGAATTTTTCAGTATATTTACATACTGGAGATAAAGACCAAATCTCCATGAGATTAAAAGAATGGATATGGTAAGGATTTTTAAATCAAAAATGAAGATTACATGTTATCGTTTTCTTTCTTTTTTGCTGGCTTTCCCATTGCTTTTGTCCAGTTGAAATGTACTGGCTGATATTTTGTTCTATATGACTATACTCGAAATGTTCCTTCAACACATTACTTCTTTTTAGCAGAGCAATGCTGTTTCTTTCCGTTCATTAAAAATGTCAAAGTAGGTTCACTAAGTGAAATAAGTGTCACTCAGGTCACGCAGAGAGAGTGCTTACTGCAAAGAGGTAGAGGGTTTAGTGAACTGGTGTAACAAAAATAGCCTCATTTTAAACGTAGGGAAAACTATAGAGATCATTATTGTTGGTTTCAGAAAAGGCAGGAACATCCACACATCCCTGTGTTAATGATTCACCTGTGGCGGTAGTTAGCAACATCAAGTTTTTGGGTATGCAGCTAATGAGTAGGCTAGCTTGGTCATTCCAACAGTGAGACACTGTTGAAACAGACTCAGCAGCGCCTGCATTTTCTCCTTCGCATGAGAAAAGTTCATTTTATTTCCGCTGTCCTTACCACTTTCTATAGAAGGACAAGCAAGAGCCTCCTGTCATATTGCATTACTGTCTGGTTTGGAAGCATTACTGCTTTGGACAGGAAGGCGGTGCAGTGAGTGGTGAGGAAGGCAGAAAATATAGTAGTTCACTTCTTTCTTTCCAGGACATAACATAAGCAATGCTTGAACAGAGTCACAGGATTGTCTGGAACATTACACATCCTTTTCACGACTTGTTTTTCTTGTTACCTTCTGGGAGGAAGTTTCATAGTATCCGAAGCAGAATATCTAGATTCAGTCAGAGTTTTGTTCCATATAACATCAATCTCGTGAACTCTGAGTTTTCCTTTTTCTACTACATATTTAAACTTTCCACTACTGTGATATATATATCACGGTGTGCTCAGGTCTTTTCCCATGTAAGTCTGAGAGTATCTTTGCGACGTTTTGGCAAGGTCCCACTCGCCATCTTCAGGCTGGTGCCTTCTGCTTCGTGCCAGTGCAAGCAGTGTGTGACCAGAGCTGCTGTCTCTCTATAAATACTAGTGGGAGGGCGTGATGTGCTGGGCTGGTTGGCTGTGCTGTTGCCTCTTGATTGGTTGAGAAAGTTAATGTTGGTATAATGGGCTATGTGATGGCCTTGTGAGTTTTGTTGTGGAGATATCCTGGAGCTTGTGCTCTAACCCTGGGTCGTTTGTTTTGTGATCTTTTTTCCATTAGCTTCCCATGTTTTAACAGCTTGGGTAATGGGTTGTATGATGGCCATATATATATATATATGGATGGATGCAGGTATATATTTATGTATATAGCATGTATATAGGTGTGTTATGTAGGTGTTTGGGTGGGCACATGCTTTTTCTAGAGAGCAGGCAACAGATTTCATTTTTAATGTGGGCCAGTGTGTTCACAGTTTAAAAAAAACAAATTATCTTACCAGGAGATTGGCAATGTTCGTAGGACATAATGCATTTAATTGCAGAAGATGAATGAATTGGTAGCTGTCTAAGCATTTTCAGCCAAGATAAGGAGTGGGATTATTTTTCTATTTCTGAACAGACAGAAACAATGGAATCGTGTTAGGATTTTTATAATGGACTTTTAATTGAGAGCAGTCAAATATGTACAGTCGTGTGATACACTGAGCTAATGTGTCAACAGCCATCACTGCAATCTATTGCAAAGTATTTATCTAGCTTCTTCCTTTGATAGCTATGTTTAGGACAAACCCATTAACTCTTGGCTTTGATGCCCACTTTAGACATACTGTATGTTTTATTTCATCACGCTTATACCTCTAGATTAATTATTCTTCATACTGAAATGCTTGAAATGGTATCTAGAGAACTTTGGGTTCCATATTCTGATACCTTTACTTTTCAGTACAGTACAGTGCAGTACATTCACTTCTGCTTCATAAGAAGATATTAGTAAGAAAGCAAAAATATTATGGTTCTGCTGGCCAAAATCAGGCCAAAGGGTTTTTCTTTATTGCCTGCTCATTCCATTGGTCAGCAGAATCCTACTGAAACTCGCAGGAAATCTATAAGCTCCAGATTAGCCTTCCTTCAGCTTCTGATTGAAGTTGGATTTGTCAAACCAGATAGTTCTAGTCTTCTTAGAGTTCTTCTATTAGGTGTCCTTGAATAGGTGGCTTTACATATTGAAGTTGCATCTCTTCCAGGTCCTGGCTGTACCAACACATTTTCCTCTTTGTAGACCATTATTTCTACACTCTTAGGAAGAGATTGTCTAAGGCAGGGGTGTCAAACTTGCATCATTATGGCAACGTCACATGACGTATCAAGACTTTTTTTTCCTTTGCTAAACAGGGCAGGGGCAGGGCCAGCATGTGACGCATCTGGCCGGTGAGTGTGACAGCTGGTCTAAGGTGTTAGTTGTTGCACTTGGATATGTATTGCTTTACATAAATACCTAATATACTCCAAATAATAAGACAAATTTCCACACCTAATAGGTTACAGCAGGGATGGCAAACTTACATCGTCATGGAGGTGTCACGTGACATATCAGGACATTTTCCCCCCTTCGCTAAATTGGGCAGGGCGAGCCAGTGTATGTCACATTTGGCCCGTGGACCGCAAGTTTGACAGCCCTGGGCTACAATATTTTCAGAGAACTTGCAGGATATTAAGCAGATCCTATACTGACTTCATATATTGCACGACAATCCCCACTTCTGAACCATTGCACTGAGGAAGGCTTACTGGGATGCAGGAGGAAACTAACTGTAGGAACCCTGATCAATATATAGTTTTTGTGTGCTTAGTTAGAAATACACCTCATGGTTCAGTGGGAGAATTTGTCTCCTGTAAAAAAAAAAAGATTGAAACTAGAATTATGATCCAGAAATTGCAGTGTGATAACTATACATTTATATTTGGTGAAGTTTATTTTACTTAAAGAGGGGGAGGGGGCGGTATATAAATTCAAATAAATAAATAAATAAAATAAACTTATTGGGTATACTTCAGATTTTTTAAAATATATTTGGCTTGGCCATCATATTTCTATGCCTCTCTGGTTTGCATCTGAATCGCCTGTTGTTCCCAAGTGGTTTTTTCCTTCTTCCTGCCCTTTATTTCATCCATCCTTTTTCTTTAGTCAGTCCCTACATTTTTTTTTTACCTATCTTCATTTACCAGTTATACTTCATATCTTTGTCTCTTTATTGTTTGACAATAGATAGAATGACAATGAATGATAGTTTTTAAATTTTAGGAAAACTACTCTTTTGAGTTCATGATATTAATCATGTTTTTATAGTACTATGTATATTTACTTGGAAGTAAATCCAATTAAACTTCCTAAAAATTTATCCCAGTTAAGGGTGAGAAGAATTACAACCCTTGTTTCATTAAAATTGTTAATTGGCTTCTAAACAGCAATGCATGGTTACATATGTAGGTTTATTTACAGCACTACATTTTGGATTCTTTACCAACTCAAGTGTTTATTTCTTCTAATATATCACTAACTTGTCACATTTTGGAGATAACAGTCTTTAGCCTTTTTTTTTGTTTTGTAATTCAAGAATAAGGATTTTCCTTGATTGTAATACTTGTTAAAAGTGGTTTGTAAGCATTTTGAATGTGAACCATTTTGCATTTGAAATACTCCATTCTGAGTTTAGAAACAGCTATTCCAACTTTACCAGAAGTATTTCAACACTGTTCTGGGCTTCCCATAAGCATTTTTTTTTTGCTCATAATGATCTGTCTTGAACTTAAAATACTTCAGGAATTATTAAAATAGTGTTAGAAGTTAAATATTTTCATAATGGGATTGAACTGCTTGAGTTGCCTGGTTGGTTTGGAGATGTTTAAATAGATCGTGTACTGGTTTGGCTAAATCTAAAGACCACATGGAATAATAGGGGTTTCTCCCAGAGGACAAAGATATTTACTTGAAAAATGGCACTATTCAAACAACTATCCATCTTTTGCAGTGTCCCCTGGGACTGAATACACAGTGAATGCTTGTTGAAAATATCCATGCCATCAATGTGGCCCTTATTGGGCTAGAACGATATAATTTTGTTTTTATTAAAAGTTTTTAATCTTTTTAATTTAAATTAATAATTTCCCCTTTGCTAGTTCCTGCATTTCTGACACAAAACAAGCATTAGAACTCTTCTGGTAAAGTTTGAATAAGAGTTTGAAATGTTTGATACAACTCTAGCTTGTAATAAATGTCATATAAATATTATGTATTATGGTACAGATAGTCCTTGCTTACCAACTTCTCGTTTAGCAACATTCAAAATTACAGTGACGTAAAAAAACCAAGCTATGTGACCAGACCTCACATTTACAACTAATTGCAGCATCCTACAGTCATATTGCCATTTGGGTGCTTTGCAACTGGCCTGCAACAAGCAGAATTAATGGAGAACTCAGAAATAAAATTGTAAGCTGCAGTCATTTCATATTTTGCTTAATGACCATGGTGGCTCCTTTAAGGACCAAATGGGAAGTGATGGCATAAGTTTTTTCTAGGCACATGATTTTTTTGCTTAGTGTATGCAGCACATAGTGATGAAGTTCCCAGTCCCAATTTTAATTGTTAAGCAAGGACTACCTGTATTATGTTATATTACTGATTCTTAATATTGAAAACTACATAGTAGCAGGACTTAGTTTTGCATAATGATTTTAAGTAAATTGCAGTCTATTCATTCTGCTGCTTTACATTTCTATTCACATGTCTTTTGTAATAGTTTATTTCTTAAAAAAAAATAACCACTTCTTTAAAATATCTTCCAGTGTTAATTTACAGTATCTGGTTTTATGATAAGAATGACTGTCATCGAATAGCAAAACTCATGTCTAAGTAAGTACCTAACTTTTTAAATATATAAATTGAAAGAATAAACATACTTAGGTTATTTTTAGCTTTATTGCATCGCACTGCAAGTTTGATTTTTGCGTGATTTTTTTTTCTTCTCATGTACCTTCTAAAGGCACATTATGACTTAATATAGTACCTTATGATAAAAATACATTGTGACTTAATGTTTGGAAGAAATGTTCAAATTGTAATTATCCCACATTTGGAATTAAGGTATGGTTTTATGTCTGCTGGAGATAATTTAAAATCACAATGAGTGGTAGCATTGATTGACTGTTTATAATTATATTGATGTTTTTAATGTTAATATAATTGTACTGTAACAATCTCATAGTCTCTGAAAATGAAGTAGTATATAAATTATAACTTTAAACATCTTGGTCTTAAAAATGCCAGATACAAAGATGCACTTTCCTGCATTGTCACGAGGCTTTGACTTCTCAGGAAATGTTCAGACATTTGGCATATAAAATATCTTGTTTTTTAAAATATATATATATATAACCTAAGTATTTCTTAAGGAATACATATTTCTTTTCAATCAAAAAGCATTTAAACAACTGTCCATGGAGGCTGTCATTCACCCAGATCATGGTTGCCCCAGAGGTGTTTTTATTTTAAAGGCAACTGGACTTATTCAAAAAGCTTCTTCAGTTCCAACTAATTGGTAGGGAAAAGAAAGGATTTATACTCTCTGCAGTCAGCCAGTCATTAACATTCTGAGGGTTGTTGAAACAACCTAGGGGCTAAGCTAAAACCCTAATCAAGATCACCTAAATCAGAATGCAAACAAGGGCAGAACCCTGTTCGGACTGGGCTGCTTTGTAAACAAGATGATAGAGTGGTGCTGAGATGAGTGGTGTGGTATCATATCTTTCCCTCTCTCTTGGGAGAGAACTGTTCAGTTTTAACACAAATAAATTATCTTCTACTTTTTCTCCTTACAACTTTTGCAATAAGTGTATAGTAAAATAGTGATTTGATTTGTGTGTACCTAATCAAGCATTGCTAAGCTATTGTTGTTGCTATTAGATTTAATATAAAAGCTCATTCCAGTTAACATTTTCCTTGCTTGTAATGTAAATAATTTAAACTTTTTAGTTATATGCCTCTATATTTGGTCACTATTTCTAACTCACTCACTATTGTATCTACTATTGTATTAGATTATTGCATTTAGATTTATCTGTTATATCCAAGATGGAGTTGGCTTTTTTAAAAATAACCTCAAATGTTTTATCAAGCAATCTATCACAATCTCTTTTTATAAAGACACTATGAGGTGAGATTCTTACCCAGCGTATTCCATTTATGCCCAACTGCAATCCAAAATGATTCTCAGTGGGTTATAAGGCCAGCTTATATTACATTAAACAGTTCATTTTAATGTCTGCTCGGTTTAATAAGATAATTTAAAAGGATTTGCTGCCTTTTGTATTTTTATCATTCTAAATAGTTTGGTGTTATGTTCAAAACCACATCCAGATATTTATAAATAACCTAAAACCCAGTATAAATCCATATATGCTTTCTTCCATTTTGAGAACTGTCAATTTATTCCTACACTGTTCTTTAACTAGAAAAGAATATGCCTGTAAGTTTTTGGTGAAGGAATTTGCCAAAGCCTTTTGAAAACAAGTCAGCTGATTGGAGTCATTACTATGTTTGTTGAGATTTTCAGAGATGTCTAAAAGGTTAGTGAGGTTGGACTTATTACAGAAGCCATGTTGATTTTTCTTCAGAAGGGTTTGTCTTTCTGTATGTCCAAGGATCCTGAACTGCCCTGCAGTTGATTATGTGCCATCAAGTCCATATCAACTCTTAGGAGGGTCCACATGAAGCAGCACGTCAAGGATATTTGTGTGATTTTATCTGTAATTAAAAAAAATGTTTCTTTCTGAATGTAACTTGTAAGTTTTTTCTTAATAACTTCATTCTTATTAGTAATGCTGGTGAAATTTTGGGTAGCATGTTACCTTTGCACTATGTATTGTACCTGAATTTTTATTTAGCTTTGCAATGGACTAAATCCACTTGGTTTTCTCTTTTGGATTGTTTTTCACAAGCCCCTTTTTAGAAGTATTTACTTTTGAAATTGAATATGACAGTATAAAAATTTCATAACAACCTTACTAATAATTGGTAGATTTGGTGTGAGCAATTGGTGAAAATACACATACAATTCCCTTGACTGTATTTCAAACTCTTAATCATACTTTCAGTGTTGGTGATACTATACTAATCTGATGATATATAATACTTGCAGTGATGTAGTGGCATACAAATCTAATAATATAGTGTGTTTATGTAATAACCTAATCCAAATTAAATCTATTTTAAATTTGGTATAAATTAGAAGCTTTATGCAGCTTAATGTCTGTGTGCTTGATGCAGTTTAGCAGCTATATTGGAAAATATGTTAAATAATCCACGTTTAATGTAGGTTTACATTTCAGAAGATGGATGTACTCAGATTTTGTTTTAGACTACAGATAGCCAATGTGGGTTTTACAAACATAGTGTTACTATGTTTAATGTTATCTTTATTTAAATAATTTATCTTAAGTACACAGAAGCTCACAGAATCCTTAGAAAATGCAGTCTTTATTTGCTTTGCTCAGTCTCCCAAAAAGGTAAAGATATATTGATATACCGTAATAGAGTTAATATTTGAGATTAGAGAAAGTATCCTCATCATAACAATAATAGGCTAGCTCGCTGCAATGGCAGCTATTTTGTGATAATGCAAAATATTATTAAATTTTTTGTTAAATATTATTTTAATATTATTATATATTCTCATCATTCCAAATACACCTTGAATGATTCATAGCATCCTTACCTGGCTTTATTTTATGACTATAATCTGCACCATTTTTTCTTTGAAAAATAGATACCTACTCATTTGATCTATATCAGGGGTGTCAAACTCACGGCCCACGAGCCAGATGCATCACACACTAGTCACGCCTTGTTTTAGTGAAGGGGAGAAAAGTCATGTGATATGTCACATGACAATGCGAGTTTGACACCCCTGATCTATATCCTGCCTTTCCTCCATTTCATTTTACCTGGAGATCACACTTCATTTTATCCCCGTTGCAACATCTCTATGAAATGAGTTGAATTGAGAGAGACTGTTTAGCCCAAATTATCAGCCCTAATTGAGGGTAGCCTTAAGTCTTGGTCTCCTCAGACCTAGTCTAATATCCTAATACCTACTTCAAATTGTTTGAGCCAATTTACTTTAAGTTAGTAGAAATGTTCTGAGAAAACTGAAGATTAAACATTGCATTTCTTTTTATTTTTTTCTAAAGCATTGTTTATATTTCTGGGCAAATGTATTGTCAAAGTGGTTTATAGAAAGTTGGTTTATTTAAAGTTAACAATAATATATTCAGCTAAGTTGTAGTGGAGATAGTAAATACAAATTATTTGAAAGTGCTCAATAAAGAAATGGAAGAAAACATTCATGATATAATATAATGCAGTGTATGAAACAAGAAGTTGCACATTGTACACTGGTGTATGGCCCAGTATTATTAATTAAGGCACTATTAGCTTATTCAGTAAACCATAGTCAAAGCAATCAGTTGCTTATTTCAATTTCTAAATCCTTTTATTAAAATAAAATGGGCATATTAAAGATCAGTGTAAAAAGGAATAAGTAATGTACACTTTATACCGATTAATCTATATTGCCTATTACATTTTAATCTTGTTGGTTGTTATTTGCATGTTCTTCCTTTCATTAAAATCATGTTTTTCCAAGAAGGGTATATATCTTGTTAAAATATATTCTAAATATAAGTAGTCTTTTCTTCTCTTTTTTGATAGGGTGGTACAGGAAGAAACTCAGAGATCGCAGCAACAATTACAGGATAGAAAACATGTCAATCGAGTTAATGGTTGCACAGATATCCTAGAGTTACTTAGTAAAGCAAAGGTTGAATATGAACGGGTAAGAAAATAGTGCATATTATACTTTTAAGACCAGGTTCTAATTTTAGGATTTTATGTATTTAAAATCAAAATAATTACCCACAAATATGTTTGAAAAGGTCCTTGAATTACGACCATTCATTCAGTAACTGTATGATGTTGCAATGCTACTGAACTACTTACCCTGGTTCTCCGGGGAGCTAAGGGAGATGAAGCGCCGGAAAAGACGCCTAGAGAGTAGTTGGAGGTCCGGCCACTCTGAATCCGACCGAACACTTTTGCGAGCCTATATTAGGACGTATTTAGTGGCGATAAGGGTGGCGAAGCGTTCTCACTTCTCCGCCCTTATTGC
>JAEANM010010187.1:3019-15930 GCA_017656035.1 Myanophis thanlyinensis
ACACACACACACACACACATTACACTAATGGCCCTACCCTTGACCTGCATTAAGGCTCAAAGGAACACTCCTTTCCACCCTCCTCCTTCTTCAGACATAGCATGTACATCGCCCAAATCTCAGGAAGAAGTACAGGTTCTTTTTCCAGGCACTACACAGCAAGTATTAAAAAATCATTTAGTATTAATTGATCATCTCACTCCCATTAAGTTCCACCCAGTTAACATAATTATGCGTATTTTGCTAAGGATGAATGGATTACTGTTTCTTTGCTTCCTTGTCACTAAAACATTGCCACCAAACCAGTTCAGCATAATGGTGAAGGTGAGGACCTTGAAACTGGAAGACTGTAAATCCTAGGCCTCTCTCCGGCATGAAAACTGGCCTGGTGACTTTGGGCCAGTCATTTTCTCTCAGCCCAAGTTACCTCGCAGGGTTGTTGTTGTCGGGAACATGAGAAATGGGAGCATTAAGTATGCTACCTTGAGTTGTATAAAAGATGCAAATAAAAGCTACTAGATAGCAAAGCTCCTATATGTAAGAGCTAGAAAGAGTTCTTAGAAAGAACACTTACAGTCCACACAGTGAAATGCACAAGGTTCTAAAAACTAGAAATGTATTTTTTTTAATAAACTGAAGATGGTTACCATCTGTTCTCTCACAACTAATATTTATGCCTTTATGTGCATAAAGAAAAATCAGACTGACTCTCAAGTATACAGAAATGCACCATCTTTAATTAATCATTAACTAAAGGTCTTCTTCCCTTTCAGAAGTACCAAGCCTTTTGCCCCACTCCTGTAGGCAGAACTATCTCGTTCAGTAATCATCTACCTTGATCCATGCGCCCGACAGTTGTGTATTGTGCTGCCAAATCTTCACGAGCAGCTGGAGTATCTTGTACAAAATAAGGGACCTGAAGGCCAAAACGAGATACAGCTGAAGCTAGAAGCTACCCTAGGAAAGACCTCCAGGCAACAAAGGTGAATCATTATGGCAAGCAGTACTTGCCATAATGAGGAGGTATTGCCACTTGCAGGTATTGCTGGAACCCAGGTGGAGAAGAAAATCCTAGACCTCACCTGCACTTCATCTGGATGGTAGCGCTCAGGTGTCCAATCTGGGATCCAGCCCATTCCAGGCTCCCCATTACCAAATTTCTCACAGAAGGTTCCATATTGTGGCTGGGAATGACCACAGCGATGGGGATCGTGGAAAGCCACATAAAGGAAAAAAGGCCTATAGGTTGGGGGGGGGGGGGAGGAGAGAGCAAAAAAACAGTTAAAGGCTCTTGATAATGCTGCAGCAATGCTTCCTTGCCACTAATTAAAGCAATACATTGGATGCCTCTAGCTTTGCTAAGTTCCATTTTCACTTTCTCTATAAAACCCCCCAGTTTGGCTTCTCTTTGATTTTGATCCTCTATCTCAGTATACAGAACCATTTTATTTCCCAAAATGTTCTCTTGGGATCTCTGCTGGGTCTGCCAAATATGAGTGAAAGATGGGTCTGAAGGGCCTGGTCCTGGATACTCCAAGAGACTTAAGGAAGGGATGCACCTGGGCCATTCCAGTACCAGAACTTACTTGTCATCCACACTCTGGAGGAATTTCCGAACAAGCAATTTGATTCGGGTGATGTTTCTGCCCACTTGCAGGACAGAACTGTTTTCCTCAGTGTAGGCAAAGTCAAATGGATACACAGCCTCTGGCCCAACGTGCTTCTTGCCAATGATTCCTGAAAGAGACAAGAAGCCAAAGAACTTTAAAAAAAGGGATATTAATATTAACCTGTCAGTTAGGTCCACATTACATATGCAAAATAGATACAACCTTGGCATTTACAGGGACAAGGAGGGATGCAAAGATTCTACACCACTTACACATTCACTCATAAAGCTTAACAGAATGATTGGTATGTAAAAAAAATATTGACAATTTAGCTTCAAAATCTAAAGGGGAGCAATTTATAAGGTGCTATGAAATTTATTTGTATACCACCTTTAATTATTTTTACAGCTAATTCAAGGTGACAAATGTACCTAATACTACTTCCTCCTCCTATTTTCCCTACAACAACAACCTTGTGATGTGGGTTGGGCGAAGACAGAATGACTGACCCAAAGTCACACAGTTGATTTTCATGGCTAAAGTGGCCATGAAATTTGAACTCACGGTCTCCTAGTTTCCATCCTGGTGCCTTAACTACTAGACCAAACTGGCTTTCAGAAATATTTTTTTCTCTGTTGGAGTTGGAGTAAATGAGGCAAAGGCATAACTGAGGGCAGCAATCCATAAGACAACCCTTTTTTTAAGGGCCTTTATCAGCATTGGCCGAACAAAATGACAGTAAAGCATTAAATGAGAGTAATGTAATGTTCTGTTGATTTTAACTGAGCAGTTAAATCAAATGTCTATTCTGCTTTCCGCAGGAATGACCAGCTGCCTCAGAATTAATATATGCAACATCTCTTTTTAAAATAATTGCTAGCATTTCTTATTGGGCTGCAAAGGAGAGAGAGAGAAAGACCCAAAGTCTTTCTTAAACTTGCAGGCTGTCTCATCCAAGCCCCAAACAGAAAGTGTTCCAACTGATCTGAGGAAGTGAAAGCAGGAACTCTGCTCTCCTCTGCTTACCTGTCCATATCCCAGCCTGGTTAAGCAGCAAGGGGAGACTCTGGACACTATCGAAGGAGTTGAAGTGGTGCACATCTTGATGCAATCCGTACATCCCATTTTGGTGCTATGGTTGGACAGAAATCATTTGCAATAATGTGAGAGACACAATTTGGTGGCAATCATAGTTTTCAAAGAAAAGGACAGAATCGTGCCCTAGGCTCCCATCTGAGGTATGTTACCTGAGGCAGGCCCGTCAAGAGGCTGGCCCGGCTGGGGGAGCAGCTGCTGACGGAAGTGAAGGCATTCCGGAAGATCAAGCTCCGCTGGGCCAAAGCATCCAGGTTTGGAGTCTTTATGACTGTGTTGTTATACACACCACTCTCAAAACCACCATCGTCCGCTGCCATGGAAAGGAAGAACAGAAGTCAAAGGGTGAGATCTGTATTCTATTCCTGTCCCCTGTGAACATTTGCTACAATCTTCTGGGATAGACATCCACAGATTTATTGTTTTTCTGGGTAGAAAACATCTGGAGGCCGCTGAATTGTGTAAAACAGTTCTCTTAGTTGGGGCAGAGCTTAGTTTTGTTATGTAATAGAGACTTAAAATGGTTTCAGCCTCTGAAATTCTAACATGTGCTCCATGACAGACTCAAGTCATTTATCCAACAAACGTTACCTTGAACATAAGAGTTTTTTTTGTCCACCATTAATGTTAACATCTGATGTTTAAAAAGCTTTTGCCCACTATGTATATGATTAGTGCGATATCTTTGTGATCCCATTGTGGATACATATACATTTGAGGGGTAACTGACAACCACTGATTGAAAACCTTAACCCTAATCCACGGGAGTGCAAATCTATGAAAATAGAATATAATCGGTGTGCAAAACTCAGCAAGCAGCAGTCAAAAAAGGAACAAGAGCCTTATATTGCATTTCAACCCAGGAAGCCTGCAATCACAGCTGAAAAGGGAGAATTGTGGATTCTGAGCCATTTTATGGTTCTGCAAACAGAGGTCCTACTAATTTAGCTAAATGCGCACGGCACAAGCTATAAAATGATGTGGAAATACAGCAGACATCTCACAGTCCTGTTAATTCTGTCACACCTTTTCAAAAATGGCCTGAGTCTGGCTCTTATATTTCAACAATCTTTGTGTCTTCATTCTTTCACAAGCAATAGCTGAGACCTGGCACCATAACAAAATTGCTCAGTGCCAATTATTCTATTATAATAGAATAGGGTTCGTATGTAAGCTTTTTTTTTTATTTCTGGCACAATGTGTGGCAGACTTCCCACCACAGCTCAGAAAGTCTGCACCTGTTGAATGTTTGCCTGCCCTACCCAAATTTACCAACCACAGGCAGCTCAGTCTGTGGAATCTGTGGGAAAGAGTCCATATCTGGAACCTCTCTTCCTGCCAATCCAAACCAAGAGGGGTGTAGGAACAGAGTGATGCCTGTGACCCAGAAGACTTGATATTACTTTCTTGTAGAACACAGAGGGGAAGGAACACTGGCCCGCCCATCTTCTAAAAAGAGGTTCTCTATTCAGTTGAGTTTATCTCACCAACCCAATCAGGAAGCTGTCACAGCAACAATACTAGCATGTTTTATCCTTGCCTCCTTCCCCGAGTTCCCTATAGCTCTGGGATTTCCTGATTGCTTTCCATCCAAATATTTCCCCAAGCCCGACTTTTAACTTGCTTCAGAAGAATCCAAAATTTGCTTAGGTGATCCCATCTTCTTAAAACAGCTCCCAACAAAAGCCAAAAGTGGGCAAGCATTCAGGGATTCCAAGGCAGAAGGGTCTAAAGCAGGGGTGGGCAACTGTGCTCCCTTTACAACCTGTGGACTTCAATTCCCAGAATTTCTGAGCCAGTATAGCTGGCTGAAGAATTCTGGGATTTGAAGTCCACAGCTCATAAAGGGGCCACAGTTGCCCACCCCTGGTCTAAAAGTGCTCCCCCAGGATTAGTTTGCTCACCTACAATCAACAGGACGTTGCGGGACCTGGCGGGGTCCCCCTTTCTAGCGTTACACAGCCCCAGAAGGAGGAGCGCCACCGCGCACCTCTGCATGGGCGAATGCATGGCAAACGCGCCTCGCCCGGGCCTGTGTCCCAGCAGACGTTCCCTGAACCGAGCAACCCTCGCATTCACCGCAGCTGGAAACTAGGAAGGAGCTAATCACGGCCCGGCTCCGCCTCCGTTTCCACGTAAAGCCCGGATCACGTGTGCCGAGAGGAGTCGGAACTCGGCCGCTTGAAATCCGGGGTCGATTGGTGTTTAGTTTGTCGGTCGCTGTGCCTGAATTGAGGTATTACATATTGACCGGCAAACATGCAGACGCTCTCCGGAACGGGCCGCTCGGTACGTTTGGAGAGCTGATCGGATGGTGCTTAGTAATATTCCACAATCATCTTTCATTGCAACCCAGGACCTACCATATTAATGTAAGTTTTCTCTGATCTTGATGACTAACTCCTTCTTCCCCGCCTCGCCTTGCTCCTCCACTTGGAACTCTCCTAAATTACTTTTGCTCTCCTAATTTTAAGTCGATTACCCGATGTGAGCGAGTCTTGTCCTGGTTCTCCTGTCAGCTCTACCAACAGTACACCAACAATTGGGTCACAAATATTTAAATACCAAATATGTTTAGGAACATCTCCTGTAGGAAGATGGTGTGGCAATTGTTTACTGTTAAAGGGGAGGTGGGCGATATTATTGTAAGGCAGGATCCTCTGTTCCTATACAAAATGGAGAATTGGTAGGGTTGCCTAACTGCTATCCTATTCCTTTTCCAGGGATGCCTATGAATTTGTGCTGCCAGTTTGTGATCTACTCCTAGCAGAACCATTTGCTATGAGAGCTGTGTTTGCCTGTGACTTTGCCTAAGAGTGCTTTGAGCGTGGTTGAGATGGTGGATCCCAATTGAATCAGTCTGAACCACAAAGTGTCCAAGCCATGTCGGAAAGAAACCGGGAGCGTTGGAAGCGATGTTGCAGAGCAACTGCAAAGAGATTGCCAGTGCTGACCTGGCTTCCCAAATATTCTCTGCAATGGCTACAGCTGGATCTTATGGCCGGGCTGACTGTGGGGATGACTGTCGTGCCACAAGCTCTTGCTTATGCTGTGGTGGCTGGTCTCCCCGTGGAGGTGAGGTTATTCAAGCAGGAGTGACTATACTTAACGTAATGCTGTATTTGTACAACTTCAAAATATGTCTCCTCAGTCAGTATTCACCTTAGCAGTCTGGCCTTATTGCAGAAAAGGTGCCTCATCTAATTGGAGAGTGAAGAGGAAAAGGATAGAAACTGAGTTAAAATTCAATTCCTTTTTTTAAAGGAACTCTTGGTCTGACAATACCATTTGATGTTTGCTTGAGGGTAGGAAAGACTAGACTAGTTTTACTGGATGCCACCAAGGGATGGTGGCTGGAGGAATGGATGTTTGTGAAATAATGGCTATAACAGGCAGTCTTTTGTGTTTTAAGCGTTAGCCTGGGAACCGATAATCACCTATCCTAGCCAAGTGAGAAATTGCAAGTGGGCTGGAACAGGAACTTGGCAAAAGGTAATAGAGAAGTTGCTGTATACCAAGTCAAAATATTATTTCAGATGTGGGCAATGTGCTGCTGCCCATTGGCATCGGCCTGGCTATCCCATATAATATTTATTTAAAAAGGATCACGGGTAATCCTCGACTTTTGATCACAATTGAGCTCTAAATTTCTGTTACTAAACAAAACATTAGTTAAGTAAGTTTTGCCCCATTTTACGACCATTTTTGCCAGAGTTTTTAAATGAATCACTGAAGTTAAGTTAGTAACATGGTTGTTAGTTGAATCTGGCTTCCTCATTGATGTTGCTTGTTAGAAGGTTGCAAAGTTGATCACATGATCCCGGGACACTGCTACCATCATAAATATAAGTCAGTTGTCAAGCATCTGAATTTTGATCACATGATCACTGGGATGCTGCAGTGGTCATAAGTGTGAAAAATGGTCATAAGTCATTTTTTCAGTGCTGTTGTAACTTCAAATGTCACTAAACTGTACAGACTAACTGTATTTAAAAATATTAATTGAGAAGCTGGAAAGCTGCTTCTTTATTTTCTACAATGCCTTTGTTCCCTTCAATATGTATAGTTGTTTCTCTGGAAAGGCAGTGCTTACTCAGGAAGAGAAAGACAAACATAAGCAGTAGTAGTAGATTTCTAGGGTCTAGAGATATAAAAGGAACAACTTCTATAGTTTAATTTGGTATCTGGCCATGCCCATTGTGGCAGCCATTTTGTGGATGCCCACATTCCATGGGAAATCATTTTGAGGTATTATTTTTTTTGACAGATAAAGCCTTATATGCATCTGCCAGCCTAAAAAGAGATTGCTTGCCCTAGTTATTCTCTGGCAATATTTGTTTTCAGAGTTCACTTTCTAAAGTAGTTGCTAAGTAAAACTGCAACTGTGTTTGGAATTTGACTTCAGCTTTCTTTTGCTTTGCAGACCTGTGAAGGCAATAAAGTGTAGCTTTGTCATAAAGTTATTTTTTCATTACCTTTTAAATTGTGACTGTTCCCTAAATAAGGCAATTGCTAAACAAAAACTACCTATACTCCTTTTAAAAATATTTCACCAAATTTTTCAGAGAATGCAATTTATATTTTGTAGGCCTTTCATAACCTTTGTGGTTTTACTGGCTTACAGTTCTTCAAGTACTATGGGTAGTCTCTGACACTGCCTTCCTCTCTCCTTCACAGTATGGTCTGTATTCTTCCTTTATGGGTTGTTTCATCTACTGCTTTTTGGGGACCTCCAAAGATGTAACACTTGGGCCAACAGCCATCATGTCCCTCTTGGTTTCTTCCTACGCATTCCATGATCCCGCCTTGGCCGTTCTCCTCGCCTTTCTTTCAGGTTGCATCCAATTAGCTATGGGACTCCTCCATCTTGGTAAGATTTGGTTGCTTTTATATTGGTCTTCTAAGTCCACTGCCCTGTTTCTATTATTAGCCAAAAAAGATAATTGGGAATCAAACCTGACAAAAAAGTAAATATGAGTTCCCCCTGTTTTTGTATCCTCAACGTTCTATAAATTGCAGGGCATTTTTACAAATATCTGTGCAAATGTACATCTCATTGAGTTCATTGGGATATCTGCCAGATAAGTGAGTACAGGATTACAGACTCATTCAAACTCTTTTTATTAAGGTGATTTATGAATTATTCTTCACCTTCTGATAGACTTTGATACTGTCTGTCTTTATTTTTTTGAGCTGGGTGTCCATGTGTAATCATGAAGACAGATTCACATGTTTCAATTAAATGCCAGGTGTACTCTTAAGTATTTTGGGAGGGCAATGGTTAAATGAGATTATCATGAACTCTTTGGAAAAAAACCGACTCCACAGATTATGCATTCAAATCATTGTGTTCTTCCTAATCTAATTTTGAATCTACAGCTAAATGGACAGGTTTCCTCCTTAAATAGGACTTGATGCATGCAAGAGTCCCTTATTTTAAGTAATAGCTGAATAGAATCACCCCCTCTTTAGTACCCAGCTTTATCCAGTTAGTTGCCTAGCAATTTTCTGCTTTAGAAAGAGAAGACTAGAGATTCTACGAAGGAAAGAGAAGAGGACATGATGAGAAAGTATCTGAGGAATGGAAAGAAATCCAGCTGGTCTAACTCCCAGGGTGAAATTAAAGACTAAGGTATTTTTTCCCCCATTCCTGGCAGGTTTTATTTTGGACTTTATCTCATATCCTGTCATTAAAGGATTTACCTCAGCTGCTGCAGTCACCATTGGCTTCAACCAAGTTAAGGTAAGAAGTCTCTGTCTGCCTTTGACCTTTATATTACAATTTTAGGTGAAGGGGCTTCTGTAGGAATAGGATAGACCAGGCTGGCCTATTAAGCAAAGGTGCCTGTGATGGAATTTAGCGAGGAGGTAGATGGGGGAGGGGTGATGCGTTCCAGAGGCGTAGAAGCAATTTGGCCCATATTATATGTGAGAGAAAGAAGGCAAAGACAAATTAATAATAATTTAATAGTTCACAGAGTACATTGTAAGTGCATATAATAGAGTAGAATTTTGCTCAGACTAGCAGGATTATGTCTGTAGATGTGAAACAATAAAGAAATTAGCTTGGAAGAAATGCCATGTATCATTCTTGGTTTGGGCCCTGACAATCACTGACCTCTGATGGTTGGGAAATTTATAAGAGATTTTAATCATGAGAGAGAGAAAAAAAAAAGGGGGGGGGGCTGGTTTTACATTCCAACATTTCTGCAGCTACTTCCTTAAAACTATTGAAAACTACTTTTAATTTGGTTCTGCTTTCATTTCCTACTTAATTTCAAAAGCAAAGAGCTTGATTTCTTGAGCTTTCCAAAATTCTTAAATTTATATAATTGTAGAGCTCAACGGCTTCCTTTTCCCCCCACACCCATTTTCTGTAAGCATTGCTGAGGATTGTGCACCATTGAATTCTAGGTCTCTTATAACATCAATATTTCCTCTGTGGTTGACCACAGTCAGCTATTTGCAAGAGGCTGAGATGATAGCAATCACAGATACAGTTCTTTGTGCTTGCAAGCATCCAAAAAGAAGCCTCAGATATTTTGTATAGAAGGTTTTGCTTCAGTTCACTAAAAACATTTTCTAGCTTATCACATTACCAAAATATTGGTGGAAGCTGTCTAGACCAGGGGTTTGCAACCTTAAACAGAGCCATTTGGACCCATTTCCCACAGAAAAGAAAACACAGGAAGCCACAAAACCTGGGTAGGTATGGCCAACTTGATGTCACTCACTCCTACCCAGTCACATGACTCCCCCCAGCCATGCCTACTCAGGTTTTGAGATTCTGTGTTCCCCGCCAGCTGGCAAAGTGCCATCGCTGTGCCTCCCGGGTGGAGGGGGGCCAGATGGTGTTGGCGAGAAGTGTGCCGAGGAGGGAAGGTAGATGCCACACCTGGCTCAGCATTTGGGTGGAAGCAGGTGCTGGTGGGACAGAGCTGGGAGGGATGCACAAGCCGAACATTTCGATCCATGCTCAGCTGAGTTTGCAAGCGGGCTCGGCGAAGCCACTCAGCGGGGAGGACGACCCCGGCCTATTTGGTTCTCTTCAGCGAGGTGTGGGAAAACAGAAGGCGGAAGAAATCCGTGCCTCTCGGCATTCAACCCTCAAAGATTCCTTTGCATCCCAGAATTTGATCTTGTGCTTGCTCGCTTGCTTGCTCTCCCCTTTCTTTCTTTCCTCCGTCCCTCCTTCCTTTCATCTCCCACCATTGCATTTACCTTCTCAGGCCAGGCGAGGAGTGACTGGGAGGGGAGGGGAGAGGCCGACCAGTGGTGGGACCAGCTGATAGGGAGCCATAGCAGAGGGACTAAAGAGCCGCTTGTGGGGTTGCGGGTTGCCAACATCCGGTCTAGGCCATCCCTTTAGATCCATCGTGGAAGTTGGTTACTAGGCCCTATGGTAATAAAAAATGTAAGAATATCCAAAAAAAAAAAAAAAATGCAGTGTAGGTGAGTTGATTACCTGTCCAAGCAGCAGATGGAAACAGAAGCATGGGGGAGGCATGTGATGCAGACATGCCATTTGGGCCACAGGAATGCTGAGTGTCGGAGGGGCCAGAGCAGGTGGGCAGCTGTGGGAGGACTCATCTTTGCATGGCGGCATCGGCAGCAGATTGAGGCAAAAGCATGGGGGGAAGGCAGGCGATCCAAACATGCTGCGCGGACTGTGAGAAAGTGAGAGTTGGTGGACTGAGCGGGTGGGGAAGCCATGGGAGACTCATCTTTGTGTGGCGACCCCAACAGCAGACAGCAGCAGAGGCATGGGGGAAAGCAGGTATTCCAATGCATCGTGCAGGCCACGGGCAAACCAAGAGATGCAAAGACGAGCCTCTGCAGTCCCCGCCCACTCTGTCCCATGGTCGTTTGGCTTGCCTGTGGCCAATGGGGTGTGTCGGGATCATCTGCCTTCCCCCCCCCCACTGTGCCTCTGTGTCTGTCTGCTGCCAGTGGCACCACATGAAGATGAGCCAACCCACATCTGGCTGCCTACTCTGGCCCACTGACTCTTGACTTTCTCATGGCACACACAGTGCATCTGGATCACATGCTTCCTCCCCTCCCCTCTGCCTCCTCCTGCTGCTTGGACAGGTAATCAATTCACCTGAATGGGCTCCAGTTGTGGCTGCTGCTGGACACCATTGGCACCCGCTATCTTGCTGCCTCTGGTGCTGGTCACACCCATCTAACTGATGGTGACCTTAATTGGGCTTATTTGGGGGGTAGGACTTATATTAGGAGCATGCCTAAAATCAGGTTAGGGCTTATTTTCTGGTTAGGTGTTATTTTTGGGAAAACATGGTACATTATATTTTTATACGGCCAAAAAGTACCAAACATTTTACGTGTATAAATATACCATCTTTGCATTTGCAAGAACTTATATATGTTAAAACTTAAAATAGTTTGTAATTATTGGAAAGTTGTAGTAATGTGTACTACAAACCCATGTTTCTTGAGAAGCTATCTAAGTCTCATGAAATATATTATTTTCTAATAAGTATCAAAGACTATGGCTTCTAGATTCATTTCATTCATATAGTATACCCTCCATAGTGTGTGTGTGTGTGTGTGTGTGTGTGTATCTGTTTGTCTCCCTGCGTGTTTGTTTTACAACTTGTTTCTTGTGTGTTTTTTCACACAATTTTCGATAGACACTTCTGGGTCTGCAGCACATTCCAAAGCAGTTTATCCTACAAGTGTATTATACTTTCTGCAGAATTAGTGAGACAAGGTAAAAAAGTGTTTATCTCTTTTTTTAATTCCTCTCTTCCTGTTTACAAAACTTGGAAATTAGTGCAAAAATAATATGTAGAATTAGAATCTGGGAATTATAAATTTTTTTGTTACATTTCAAGATCTTTAGCGTTCCTAATTGCTGAAATTGGGCAAGCTCAAATATTGCATGGGGAATCTTAAAATGGAGCTAAAAGCTGAAACACCTTAGGGCCAAATATTATTTTTAATGAAGGCAAAGAATAAATGAGCTTAAAACTGTAGAAATCAGAAAATAGCCTGACAAATACCCATCAGATCTTTTATGCTTAACTTGGGTCATTTTTGAGTGGATTATATTTACTTTGAGGTTAATGTTATTGTTCTTACAAAAGTTAAACTATATATGCTTACTGGATATGTTGTATGAAGTGAATGAAATCTGGGTGTAGGTTTTTCAAGCTTTTAAATCTCATACTTCATATTTCCTTTAGCTGATTAAAAAATCTAATTCACCAGCAGGAAAGCATGTGTGTTACTTCAATATAAAAATTACAGGTGTCTTGCTGGCTGAATAAAGCAATGCACAAATTGGAGAAGGGCCCATGCTTAAAAAGCAAATTGGATGGAGGTCTTTTATCTATACAGAGTTGTTGCAGACTAATGTCATGATTATCTGCAGGGCTGGAGATGCCATCCTTGGGGTGTGCTGCCTAATAGTGCTTATGGTCCTTCAACAAATGAAAAAAGGCATCCCCAGGACCCATCTGATGGAAATCTTGCCTGTCAGAATCAGTCGATATATAATTTGGACAACAGCTACAGGTTAGTCTGTCCTGTCCTCTAAGCAAATGTTTAATTTTCTTCTTGAACATATTTTTGTAAGGTCATGTTACGATTATGGAATCCATGACTATCATCTGACCATGCAGAACTTTATTTAAGACTTTTTTCTTTACAGCCCGTAATGCTCTTGTGGTTTTCTTGGCTGGTCTTGTGGCCTATTCTTTCCAAGTGACTGGCTCCCAGCCTTTCAGCCTCACAGGAAAGATTCCCCAGGGACTCCCTCTGTTTCAGCCACCACCGTTCTCCATCATCACACCCAATGAGACTATTGATTTTAAGGAAATGGTGCAGGTGCGTGTTACTTTTTTATTGGTTCAATTTCTGCCTCTTGATTCATGTCAGCCCTTATATTCAATTCAATTCAATCCTTTTATTGTCAATGCACAACACGTGTGCAGCAAAATTGAATGAGCCTCCGTCGGTACAGTCACAAAGCTCAGAAACACAGAATACATTCAAATATGGAATATATCTCCAGACTTATAAACAAATCCCTAATCCCAGGAAATGCCCAGGCTAGGCACACATTTCCACATACAGGCCTCTTATCAGGTCGGTAGGATAGCCTAGTTGCGACCCTTTCTGGATCGGGGCGCTCTTCGCACAGTCACTTCTGCCCTGGTAACTTCCCGTCTGGATTATGCC
>JAEANM010010188.1:0-15930 GCA_017656035.1 Myanophis thanlyinensis
TTTGAAGTCGTTGTCTGGAACCGGTGTGTCGATTCTGTTCACTCCTTCGACGTGCAGGCCCAGAGCTCTGAACCATTTGAGCCTTAGGAGGCTGGGAAGAGTTCTTTCAACAACTGTTAGGTCCAGTTGTCCCTTGAACACCTTGAACTCAACGTGCACAGTCTGGCGACCCAAAACAGCTATTCTCTTCCCTTGATAATCGCTGATTATGGAGTTTTGCTCCAGTTCACATGACACCCCCCAGCCACGCCCATCAAGCCACGCCCACAGAACTGTAGTAAAAAAATTTGAATTCCACCACTGCAACTACCCTTTCTGTTATTCTTGTTTCCTTTCTCTGTCAAACTCCTTAGGGTCACTTCACATGGTGCATCCTAAACACTTAACTTGCAACATCCGAAATTTCTGGACTTGGAAATTAAAGCACAGTGAGAAACCTTTGGTCACTATTATCAAGAAACTTGTGTCAACCACACATTTATTGTGTGGTTGTTATTGTCTAGTGGGCTTCAGTAGGCAAGAAACAGACCAGCATACAAAAACATTTATTGTCTAAAAACTGAAACTGAGGAACAGCAGGCAAATGCCTGTAATTGATACTCTAGGCCAGGGGTGGGCAAACTTTTTGACTCGCGGGCCACAATAGTTCCTAAAATTTGACAGAGGGGCCGGGCCAGAATACACTGTGGCGTAAATGGAATAAGGTGTTGAGGAAGGTGGGGCGGTTCCAACCAGTGGAATATTCTGGCTAAATCTGCTTTGTGGACTGTATTCAGTAAGCTACTGCTAATGTGATCAAGTATTTTACCATCTGAGTTAATAATTTACTTCAGAGCACATAATGCTCAGCTTTTCGTTGGGCTGGTTCCTTTAGTTTGGCGGGCCGGATTAAAAAGCCCAACGGGCCGGATTAAAAAGCCCAACGGGCCGGATGTGGCCCTCGGGCCGTAGTTTGCCCATGTCTGATCTAGGCCCACAGTGCCTCAACCAATCATAGTGCTTGAAAAAACCCACCCAAATATGAATGTTCTAAGTTTCACTCCAAAACAGTTACAGTTAACAGTTAGGGTCATCAGAAGGTCAGTTTCCCTTTAACAGGCCCCAGCACAACTATATACATTCAATACATAACAGTTGTATCCACATAGTTATTAGGGGTTTAATTAAATTCAAGGCCATGTTACTGTTTATAGAAGTACATTCACATTTGCCCAGATAGGTGGCAGTACTTGGCCACCCTTGGCTGAAGTCAAAAAGCTAATTAGAGTCAAGTCTGGTTAGTACTTTGCTGAGAATCCACTACCAAACATTAGGCTTGCAAGTTTAGACCAGGAAGACAAAACCTATCCTAGAAAAACGCAATAGCAAATCATTTTTGATTTATTGCCAACAAAGCTACGGGGTGTATCTATGAAGTCACTAGAAGTCAAGCTCAAGTTGAAGGAAACTAAAAGTAGCTACTATCTAGCATAGTTCCCCTGCTTCTCATCTCTGAGTGTTAGACAACTTGCATTGATTTGTTAAAATTCTGTGCTTATAAATTATAAATCAGTTTTTCTTTCAAAACCAAGTTGCCCTTTGCATAGCAGTGGGCATTTGTGTGAATAGGTAAGTGCTTTTTCTGCCTTTGAGTTCTTCAAAATGTCTGGAATGGAGTGGAGCATATTCTGGAGGGCTATTTTCTAATGAATGAGTGGTTTTGTGTCTTTCATATTATTTGGTCAGCATAGAAATCCCATTTCATAGCCTTGGTGTGAGTTTGCTGACCATAACACTTCCCAATATTTCTCCAGTCTTAAAATGTTAACTGCTTCTAGATTCCTTGAGTTCTGGCATGAGATATCGGTATTTTTAGTGTTGTTCATGGGACCAGTGAAGTCAGAGAATAGCACCCTTCCCCTCCCTTCCCTTCCCTTCCCTCTCCTCCCCTACTCCGCTCCTACCTATTTCTGCTTCTTTCAGAAATCTCCCTTCTATTCATCCCATCTCACATATCTTCCTGCCATAATCTGAGAAGATCCAAGGATATCTAACTTCCATCAAGTCCCTGTGTTGGGAAAAGAAACTAGAATCAATCCATCATTGTAGCAGGCATTCACTGATCATGGTTTAGGCTCTGAAAACTATTCTTAAAGAGTTACCATACTCAGTTCTGGAAGCCAGAAGAAGATTTGCACAGGTTATCTTTTTCCTAACCACAAACAAAACAGAGGTTGAAACCCATTCAAGATGAAACCAAGCATGCCGTGTCCAAGTGCACTTGAAGACTGATCAACACAAACTGTTTAATGGACCGTGTACAGGTGCTTTAAGAAAAAATAAAAATAAACATGAAGCAACTGCCCTGCACTGATTAGATGATAGTGCTGTGCTAATCAAAGAACTGTGTCTGAAGTGTCAGTAAATCAAAATCACTAATGGCAGGAAGAAGCTGGCTGATTTTGTCATGTGCAAACATAACAAAGTTTTTGAAAATATGCTAGTCCTAATTTTTAAGTCTCTTTACTGGTAGCTTCTTTGCTTTGCTGTGCTGAAGCATTTCTGCCAACTTATCTATTTGAGTGATACCACTTAATTTAAAAAAACTTGCAATATAAAAGATCTTATAAAAGAAATTATAATTTCTTTATAAAAGAAATTATAAATTCTGTATAGATTTACTAAATGAAAGAAAAAATCAGGCAAACCTGTCACTTTCAGTTTTTCTTACTCTTAATTTTTCTGACCATGTTTATCTTCTTTTGTGTCTACATCCCTTTTTTTTTAAATGATTGCAGAAAAAAAAATCTAATGAGTGTTTTTTTTAATACAGATAGTCTGACTATAATGGACATTCATATATTAAATTTATATATATACTTTTTGTACATATTTTGATTGGAGAAGTATGTTGGGAAATTAAAAGATGTGTGAATAGCATAATATAACTTTTTTGCAAACATAGATTTGGGGATGCGGGAATAGATTAAAATGCAACTTGAACCAGTATCTTTTAAGTCACAAGTCAATATTATTAAGCTTGATGGACAGACAGCCTGATCTTTTGCAAAGTAGTTGCTATGTCCTCATGATGGAGTACAGTCCTTATATCCCTTATCGTGCACCACAGTGAGAACTAGCTGATGTACTATTATAGATTTGACTTTCAGCATAGGTCAGGAGAAGAGCATAAACGTTCCACTGGGATTTCTAAAATGTTGACTGGTATGATAACAACATTCTGCTGTAATCACAATTCAAATGTTTATGTAGCATCTTCTATAAGAAATGCCACCTGCTTTCCTTGGTCTTATATTCCCCACAGCTTATTTTGCATGTACATGCCATTTTTTTGTCTCATAAAACATTACCAAGGCTCACAAGAATGCCCAGGGCTTCACAGGAGGAAGGAGACAGGGGAATGAAGCTATGATGCTTTCAGGCCATTAACAGCAGGAAGTCACTGATCTAATTTTAGTTAAACTTGCTACCTGCCTTTTATGCAACAAGCTACCTCTGTAAAAGCTACCTCTGTCTTTTCACCTTGACTTCCTGCCTGCTCTGAGTTCCTTACCTAGAATGTAAGACGGTGGGTAAGGTCATTATAAAAAAAAAGGTTTGCCAGTTTCCATTCTTCCAGCCCTAGAAACTCAAGCTGGGAAATTAGTTTAGTCAGTGACTGAAGATGAATGGCTCTTTCTTACCCATGGAGCAAAGGTGGCTAACTCTGCAAATTACTTCTTGAAAAAGCTTGGCTGTGGGATACAGAGAAGGCCTGGGGCCAAAGAGCAAGCTGAAGAAGTTGGTGGAGAGTCCACCAACTGCAATTTGCTTATTCTAAATATTTATTCTCAGGCAATGCCATTTTAAAATCTTATGGGTGGGCTGTGAAAGAAGTAGTTTATGCCAGTTTCTCCCATGTAACCAAAGCAGCCAATTTTACTTCCATCTCTGGACAAAAATCAATTACATTTGTCTCTTGCGCTTACATACTCATGCACTTTGTAGTGCCTAGAGCAGGCATGTCCAACCTTGGTGACTTTAAGACATCAACTCCCAGAATTCCCAGCCAGTATCTTAACATCTTCAAGTTGCCAAGATTGGACATCTCTGTCTGAAAGATTATTTTCGACACACTGTATCACCTTTAAATGTTTGTTAGCTTTCCTGCAATCCAAGTTCAATGTAGTAATAACAATAGAAAAGAGGTTGGCAGCACCTTAGATTCATGATTGTAAAGCAATTTAGAATAAGTACAGTTTTGATGATGCATTAAAATCTTTTTGCTGTCTGGGAAGCAGCAAGACAAGTTGGTTGTGGGAAGCAAGGATGGTTGACGATGCTAATGAGCTATTTTTATAGCTCATTTATGAGACATCTTTATCCTTTTGTTTTTTCTACTATTTATATGTTGTAAGGTGGACAGGGAGGAGAAGGAAAGGGAGAATAGGCTTATTTAAAAAGTTACTCTCAAGTTTATATCTGGTATCTGCTTACAGTGTTGGGAGAGTGTTGGGAGAGTAACTGAATGTTCTAGCAAGAAGATGCTGTAATTAGGGTTAATTTATTCAGATTTATCATTGCTGGTATTCAGAAATACCTGTAGGATACTTAAAATTTTGATATGTATTTAGACTAATATATCTAGTGCTGAACTACACAGATATACATGGGCATTGCAGCTGAAATCACTAAATGATTCATCCGTTCTCATTCTAATCTATCTCAAAACGTTGGTGCTTGATAAGAGAAGGAACATGCTCCATTTCCTGAGGTTCTTGATAAAAGTACGATGAACCACAGCTCTGCCAAGTAAACTAGAAAATAAGTCTTGCTCAAAGTTTGGTTCCTTAATTTATGTTTGCGAGGTGTATGGCAGTGGTAGTATTCAGCCTGGATATATTGGTTCTGCCCACCTGCCCCTGCCCTATCCTCTTCTATATTCCCTTCTTCTTTTTTCTTTGTAGCTCAGCTGAATTGTGTGGAACAGCTGTTTTCCACGCCTTCGCAGCCTTCCTACTCACCCGGGCTGCCTCCAGTAAGCTCAAAACTTTTCTACCTGTTCATCCACTCACACCAAACCGGTAGTAGAACCAGTTGAATTCCACCACTGGTGTATGGATTGACAGTACTCCACTCCATATTCATAATAACATTCACATTGGTTGTGATTTAGGTTCTCAAAGAGCTATTAGAAGAGATAAGCAAAATTATAACATCAGTGAAGACGTTGGAAATGAAAACATACATGCAAACCAAGGAAAGTCTTCCAAAATTTCCCTTTTTAACTGTATTTTATTAATCTTTTTTAATTTATTCCATTATATTATTCAAGTCTAGTCAACAACCAAAAGTACTTTTGACTTTGTCACTCCTCTGAAAGCTGAAAATGCAAATGGTCTGCAAGCTGGAATGCTGAAAGTCAAAGAGAACAGTGAAAAAAAAATAGGACCAAGATTAAATATCAGGACTATCGAACTAAATGGCAACAAGGACAAGAACTAGCTTTAGAATTGGCTGAGAATATATTGAAGTGATGGATGGCTTCTGCCTTTTAGAATCAGTATGAACAGTAAAGGAATCAACAGTCAAGAAACAGGCCATGGACCGTAGCACTTGGTAGAGCAGCAATGAAGGCCTTCGAAAGGATATTCATATCGCTTATACCTAACAATATAAGAATTGTGCAAGCAGTGGTTTTCCCCATGACATCAATGGGAGCAAAAATTGGATGTTGGAGAGAACGAATATCAGTGCTTTTGAATGTAGGTGTTGGAGAATACTGTTAAGAATAGCAATAGCACTTAGACTTATATACCACTCCATAGTGCTTTATAGTCTTCTCTGAGTGGTTTATAGAGTCAGCGTATTGCCCCCAACAATCTGGGTCCTCATTTTACCCACCTCGGAAGGATGGAAGGCTGAGTCAACCTTGAGCCTGGTGGGATTCGAACTGCAGCCAGGAGTCAGCAGAAGTAGCCTGCAGTACTGCTTTCTAACCACTGAGCCACCACCGCTCAAGAATACCATGGATAGCCAAGAAAACAAACAACTAGGTGATTAAACCCATCAATCCAGAGTTTATGCTCAGGGCCCAAAGGAACAGTCTCAAATTACCATATTTCAGACACATCACGAGGAAACTTTCTGGAGAAATCTATAATGCTGTGGAAGGTGGAAAGAAACAGAAAAAGACGACTAGCAACAAGGTAAATGGCTCAGTTAGAGCAGTAATAGCTGTACCACTAGAAGACCTGGAAAATCAGTTATCCTGGAGAGAGAGAGAGAGAATTTGTGGTTATTGTAATAATTGTGATTATTCTTCTGTTTTCAGCTTACAGGGGTTTCTGGGGGAAAATATTATATGTTCTCTATTGAGGGGTCCAAAAGTAGATGTGGATGGTGTTATGAGACACCATGAAATACTTACAGAAGGAGAAAGTGGAATGGTTATGATGCTGGGAAAATAAAAATGCAGGAAGACATTGTTGCTATTTAATACATAGTACCATACAGTATATTAGAGGAAATGAGGGTGGTACTTAGAAACTCCATCCATTTATCCATCTCAGCTCTGAAACTCTGAATCTTTTGAATTGCCTTTCTCCTGAGATAAGATTGGCCCTGCTCTTTGATGGTATTCCAGAAGCAGGTGAAATGCTTCCTTTTCCATTAAGCCATTGGAGGATAGATTGGAGGAACATTGTCTTCAAAGGTTATTGTTCTCTGTTTTTAGCAACTTGGTAACTCTGTGGCTTTGCTGCTTCATTTATTAGATTCTGTTGAGGTGTTACTGACATGTCATTGTTATATATTGCTCAGTGGCTGCCAAAAGGAGAACATACAAATAATATTAAAATAAAAAAAAATCAATAAGAAAAAAACCCTTTTCCTGTGACACTGACAAGCAGAGCTTTTTAAACCATAGCATCCTCAACAACAACAACAACAAAAAGATGGCCTTATAAAGAATTTGGATTCTCTAACCAAGTTTTGGTTTTAATGTTTAAAGCCAGTATCTTTGAATTCAGTCTGCAAGAAAACTGACATCCAGTGCAGGTTTTTCAATATGTTCTTAAATCCATCTGAAATTCATTCTCAAGTTTATTTTATTTTTTCAGCCGAAGAAAAAGCTAATTGCAGATTATCCTTATGCATTCTACCATCCCCTTTTTCCAGCTGGTTGGGGCTAATGCCTTGGCTGCTGGAGTAGTTTGGTGGGCATGAATTGCAGTAAAAGTAAGAGAGAGACCATCAACTGTAATTTTGCCTAAAAGCTCTGAAGGTCTCTAATATAGACACCTTGCTTAGATATATATACTTAGATTCTCTCTTTCTAATCTACAGAGGTCTGTACATTAGTGGTGCACGTGCTCTGATTTGTGTGTGGAACATAAAAAAATAATTCTATTGTATTTTTTCAATAGTAATTCTTTCATTTGGTAGTGTTAGTGTCTCTATCAAATATCAGGAATTAGCAAAATTGAATTCTTATAGCTGTTATATGCTCATTCTCAGTAGTCAAAGTAGGTTTTTTCCCCCCCATTTGTTTGTTAGATTTATATGCTGCTTTCACTCAGCAGCTCAAGGTGGCTCCCTTTTCCTATTTTCTTTTTCTCTCCTAATAAACCTATGAAGGAGGTTGGGCTGAAAGAGAGTCCCTAGCCTCAAATTTGTGAGTTTCCGTGGCTGCGGGTGGAGTTGAACTAGCCTCCATAGGGCTAGTTCAACATCTTAATTACTACAGGTAGTTCTTGCCTTATGACCATCACTGAGCCTCAAATTTCTATGGCTAAGTAAAACATTTTGTTAATTGAATTTGCCTCATTTTACAACCTTTCTTGCCACGGTTGTTAAGTGAAGTTGTTAAATGAGTCAAACTGTTGTTCAGTGAAGCTGGCTTCCACACTGACTTTGTCTGAAGGTCGCAAAACGTGATCTTGTGTGACTCCAGGACCACTATGACCATCATGAATGTGAGTCAGCTGCCAAGTTGCCATACTCTGAATTTTGATCACATGGCCACGGGGTTGTGCTGCAACGGTTGTAAGTGTGAAAATTGGTTCACAAGTCACTTTTTCCAACGCCGTCGTGACTTTGAATGGTCACAAAATGAACTGCTGTAAATCGAGGACTACCTGTACATCACTTTTAGTTTTCCTCCAGCAAGGTAGGTTTTGCATAATCATATCTTTTATAGGAAATACGCCTTTTGGCCCCCAAACTTATATGAACCAGACAAAAGGAAAAGGAAAATATAATTTAATAATAATTTAATAAACTAAAATGCCCAAGTAAGAAAGAAGGAAGAGATTGTAGTTCAGTAGTGACAAGACAACGTTAGTCGAGGTAGAATGGCATTTTGTCTTTTCAGATGAAACACCCTAATAATGCCTCTGGGCCACTGTTTCATTTTCCTTTTGGCATTCGACCCCAGTCATCCATTACTGTACAACGGTGCACCTAAAGTGAGCCTTTGGGGATAAACTGTGTTATTGTCAGTAAGGCAAACAAAGGATTGGGGCTTCAGCTGGGGAACGTGAGTGTTACCTTGTCTTTTTTAGCTCCTTACATATTGCATGGCACACGTCTGCATCGTTCCTAGCAGAAGCTGTTCTTTCCAGCTTGGCCAAGGGCCTGAGGACAGAAAGGGCAGCTTTCAGGAAGACTTTGTTATCCTGCTGTATTCGTTTATTCATGACTCATAATGAGTTGATGAAGGGCAGGGTTATTTTTAGAGCCTTTTAATTGATCACTCCTTGTGTGGCTGTGCAGGCAAGTTTTATTTCTAAGGAGAGAATTAGCTTAAAAGGAGGCGGGGCCAGGCATTGCATTCTATGTTATTCTCTCTAAAATTTAGCAGCCGTTAATTGAAATATTTGAGAAACTGCTAGTTGTCTCCCTATGCTTCGTTCAGCAGTTGAAAGACTTGGAACAGAGCAGAGAAAAATTTAAAAGTATGTGCCTGTTTATTATGTATGTCAGTGGTGGTGAACCTTTTACTTACAGAGTGCCAAAAGGTATGTGCTTTGCGTGTGCCATCCACACTTGCGTACAGCTCTTCCATGTGTGCTGCACGTACAACCGCACCATCTGCACATGCATGCAGCTTTTGCATGTGCATTGCACACCCGTGCCATACGTTTGCCATCACGGATGTATGTGGTGTCTCCAGTTGTCGTCCCCCCCCCCTTAAAGTGGATACCTTATATATATGCATGTAAGGCAAAGAAAAGTCATGTGGATGCTCAAACCTATTTTATTATTGTTCTCAGCAAGCCTGCAAGTTAATAAATGACAGTCACTTTATCTTTTGCTAAAACCCATGGTTGCAAATAAATCTATCAAAAGGTGAAAAATTATAGGATGTAATTTCTTTTCTGTTGTTGTTTTTAGTTTATACTGAATAAGGAAGTCCTGCTGTATTGTACTATATTGGCTTAATAAGCTTAAATATATTACTGTGTAGGGTTTTTATCATTATAATAATTATTGAAGAGCAAATTTTATTATGACATAACATTCCACATGAGTTACTGTGGGAGTATGGGCTATTTTGAATGTGATCTCTTATGTCCATTCATAATTTTTGTCCACTTTTGAGTCCACAGGATCATTATGTTTATTCAGAAACATAATTATTTCATTCTGTTCACTTTTATTGAACTGGACCTATTTTTTTTCTTCCTTATTTTAAGTGCCATATTGATGGAATTCTGTAGTCAAATAAATAGAGGTCTTTCATGTCTCAATTGTGAATTTATAGTTGTTTATGATAAAGACTATTTCCTCGCACACTGAAAAGGCCAACTTCAAGTTCAACTCCAATATATGTTTCAATTATTTTAAAAGCATAGTTAACAAAAATCACTATAACCTTTCATAGGATAATAGCTGCTTATTGCTTTGGATGAATCTAGGTTTTTGATACGCAGTGCACACATATCCAGAGAAGTGACATCATCAGGGTTGGCTTTCTGCTGCTTTTGAAGGAGAGTTGAGCAACAGTGATATTTTAAGGAGAAAATCTATGTGGTTCCTAAGAATCAACAGCAACTTCATGGCACATGATCATATTGATTCTATATACGTCTTCTGGTTTACCTTTATTTTAATCTCTATAATATATGTAATCTCTACAATGTATCTCTGTAATATAATGTATACTGTACAGTCCCAGATGTGTTTTGATGGGTTTTTTATCATTAAAAAAAATTAAACTAGAAATAGAGGAATAAAGCCATAAAGACTGCTGGTATATATGTGTTGCTATAATTGTTTTTATACTACGCGGCCTGCCCCCATTGTTTACTCTCCTTCTGTGGTTAGAGATACTTGGAGACATAGATGGTCATTCCTAAACAAAATTATGTCAAAATGATGAAACATGCATCATTGGCTTTTGTAGTTGTGCTGCCATGTCCTATATGAATACAAAAAGAGCTACATTTGTTTCAACTGCCCTGTCCTTATTCCCCGTCTTGTTAGATGCCCATGTATTAAGATAAGTCAAGATGTCTTTGTAGTGTACAATTTGTTACCTGGAAATAGCAGCTGAAATGTTTCTCAAATGTTCAATGCCTTTTATTCAATAGGGTTAGCAAAATACATGAAGGGCTTTTTCAAGGTGTGAAGTTTCTGAGCTTCCCTGTCTTAGTGGGGCCACCAAATAAGTAATTTTCATTTAAAGATTGGAAAATCTTTGGTTGAAGACCTAGGTGCATTGGCATTTGCCTGGGATTAAGGAATGAACAAAAATAAACATGCCAATATGCTTCTGCAACAATCTCCTGATGCTATAATACAATTTAAGTCAGAAATCTAATCCATGTGCGGGTTTATCCGTTTCCAGAGCAGCTAATCGTGATTTGAGTTTGTCAGTCAACACGATTCTAAAGAAGAAGAAATTGGTAAATCACAATAAAGAGAAAAATGAACTCAGTCTCACTTAAGTGCTAGCACTTGACTAGCCCCCTTTTAATATTTTTTTTAGCATTCTTATTCCAAGAATAATATGTCTCATGGATACATTAAAAAATCAGTCATATAGCCCATCTCAAGAATTCTTTCTCTAGCAATTTATCCATTAATAATAATTTAAGGAAGAATGGAGTATTATAAGCATCTAGTCTGAAGAGAGAGATAAAAGCCTGATTCACTTGCTCCTTTGTGAAGTCTGTCTGCAACTCTTCATTATACTAGCATGAAATTCATTTTTAAATGTGAATGTGTTTCTTGCTGGAGGAAAAAAACCCCAGATATAATTTAGAGCTCAACACTATACAGATAAAAAGTATGAAACTGTGGTTGAGTCAATTTTCAGACATTCTCTTTGGTATCCTCTGTGTCTGTGGAATAATGAGAAACTTTTTCCAAGAGCTCTGAATAGTTTGCAATAAACCAGGACACTGGTGGTTTTGGATTCTGAGATGCAAGACTTGTCATACAGGTTGCCAAAACAGTAAATTTGTTGATGATGGACAGAATAATTCCTTTAATGTCACACTGAGATGGAACATGCCCAGATTTGGTAAGAATATATACACAATTTGATATTAGATGTTACAAATATAACTTTTTAAATATTTTAAAGCTCAAAATAATAGTTGAAATGTTTTATGAATCCTGTTCCCAACCCAGTAATTTATTGTGTGAATGCCCGTGTCCATCTGCTTATGGATTCCTGCATAAGATAGACTTTAAATATAGAAATAAAATAAAGTGTTCACATTCAACCGATAAATTGAATAGGCACAGAAAACAGGATAGAGGAAAAAATTATTTGGCTTTCTCCTGGCATGCTTTGTTTGCTTGAACAATCTGCACATCATGTATATAAGAATGTATATACATATATTTTTTAGAACATGGGCTTCTTGGTTATTTTAAATCCACTTTCTTTTATGGCATGTTGAAGCAAGGCAAGACAAGGGCTTATTATCTGTGGTATGAAGCAATTGACTTGCCTCATTAAAGAAGAGAACTACATGAGTTTCAAATTTGTTTTGCTCCATTATGATTTATTAGCCAGCCTTTTCTGGAATCCTGTATCTCAAGGTGCCTTCTTCAACTGGCTTAACAGAATCTTGGCTTCCAGACCATGCAGGAAGAATGCCATTGTGTAAGGTAGTGGACAGAAGATGACACTCTGAAAAGGACCATTTCTGCTGGTGATAATGAGCAGATAGGATGCTCATTGGGTGAGCAGAACAATAGGTCCAATATCACTTGGCCCTCCGCATTTCACTGCCTCCCAAATGTCTAAAATTAGCTGTTAATCACGAAGAAGGATGAAATGAGAACAATCCACTCCCTTAAAACAAAGAAAGGATGGCAATACATTATACTCCCTTGGTTCTTTCAGTATTGTAATGATTAGTGCTTCCAAATTTGAAAAATGAAACAAATACAAATAAATAAAATAACAGTCGGCATGGATTTTGGGCTGATAAGAGAAGGGAGGGAATCTCTTTCTGGTCCATCCAAACAAAGAATTCATCTACCACATACCCAAAAGAAGAATTTTGCAAGTAATTCCTAAAGTGGAATAGAATTTTTCCCAGATTAAACAGCTCAGTTTGTATGCTTACTTGGATGTGTGTTCCTATAAGACACTTTCGGGAGTCTTGAAATAGAATTTCATGACAGTGGCCAGAATAATCATCTACTCATGCTTGAGAAACTTACATGCTTGTCCTTCTTGCATGCATTGTCTTTTCTTGTAACTGCCAACAACTAACCATAGAGATCCTCCTATGGCTGCTATTTTACATGAAGAATGGCTCTAAGTAAAACAGAAGAGCAAGCATAGATGATAATATATGCACCTTATATTTTGTTCGGCGCAGTCGAAGATTTCTTTGTTTAGCTGAGAAGTCCAAAGGGAGGGAAAGCAAGCTGCTTTATAAAGGGAATGCAAAAGCAAGACCAAGCACCATGAACACAATTGATTTTCAAGTTCTCTGGGGTGGAGGGGTGCGGTGGGGTGGAGAATCACATATTATATTAAGTCCACAATACATGTAGAGCTAGCCCATTAATTTTATTTGTAGCTAAAGTTCATCACATTTCCATTAAATTCATGGATGACTGGTAAATTGCTTTGGAATACCAGATGCCCACAAAAAGAGCTGCTTTGATTTAATTAGACAAGACAGTCTCCAGAAGGAAGTTGAGATATCTTGGAAAACTGAGAACTGTAAATACAGATTCAGCAGAATGTGCGGAAACTGAGCCCTGAGCTATAGGCTGGATAATGAAGAAAATAGGTAGGAACAGAGGCAGGATAATGAAAGATGATCTGGGGTGCCTGGAAGCTTGAAATCCCCCACCAAACACACATACACACACACACACACACACACACTCTTTTGATTTAAGCTTGGGAAATGTAAAGCAGCACATAATTGCTGTCTGTGTTTTTCTGGACACGGAGGTCTGAGAATGACAATCTACCTTGGACTAAATCAATCAATAAAATTCCCCATCTTCCAAATAGTGCTCCCCACATTTTAAACTGCATCTTCCCTTCGAGAGGGGAAGAGTGGAATTCACCTATTTTTTTCTTCCAGACCTGGCTTTCTTTAGCAACACATTTGGCCAAGGTTGGGGGGGAGGGGAAGAGACCCATTTTGCTTCCTTTTGCTGAGTCATGCTTGACTCCTTTTGCAGCTGTGAGGCTGTTTGATTCTGCATATGCTTCTGTGTGGTGGGGATCTGCAGCAGCTTAAGTGGATTGATGTTTATTTTGATAATGAGTCTCAATGTGTTCACAAACTAATAAAATCAACTCATTAGGACGAGGCATGTTTAATTCAGGACTTAGCTGTTGGGAGAATCCCTAGCAGTGCCTGATGGGTGATTATTTTAGCACCCTTGCCAGAGAATAAAATAGAGTCAATACAGACAGACTGAACATATTAGGCAGAAAATTCAGTCTGAGTCCCTTATCCAAATACGGGAATTGTCATTTTCAGCATTTACCTACGCGGCTTACTTTTCAAGATATAGTTGGGAGATTCATTTGCCTTCAATTTACCAGATTTCCTGGCTAGGGAACAGCTACATTTAAGTGAGTGAGGGGAGAGGAGGAGGGGAGAAGTGGGGGGGGGGGAGTCACAATTCCAGTACAAACTTCATTTGAAATCAGGTAGTCTGATCTGAAAATAAAAATATATCTATGTAGTGTTCACTCTTGAATCAGATGAAAACAAATAAGATTTTGACAACTATATTGACATATTATATTATATTGACAACTCCTAGCCTTAAAATCCAGAACTTTACAATAAAACGAACGGATTGGTGAACAAATAGTGGTTTTAGCAAGAAATATTACCCAAGAGAGAAATTACAGAGATGATCCAAAGCTTGCATAAGAAATCTAAATTCAATTCTATGACTTTGCTCAAATCCCTTTGACCAGAAAGGAAATAGGCATGCCTTATTCACCCCTTTGACTGAAAAGCAATATGAGATCGCCAATAAAAGATAATTTATTTTCCCCACTACCATTACGTAGCTGAATCAAGACAAAAACGGCTTTTGGCATTATGGCATATGCCTAATGCAGAGGTGAAATCCAGCAGGTTCTAGCAGGTTTGCCAGAACTGGTAGTAAATTTTCTAAGCAGTTGGGAGAACTGGTTGTTAGAAGAAATCTCCTTTTGTTTTTTTTCCACTTTACAGGATTAATCCTGTAAGGAAGGCAGGAAAAAACATACCCTAATTTTTATTGCCCTGCTTACAGAAACTGCCCACCCAGTCACATGAGCCCCCCCTCAGCCACGCCCACCAAGCCAAACCCACAGACCCACCACTGGTTAGTGCCTATTAAGCTCTTAATTTTGCACTAGTTGAAAGTTTCCAAGTCAAAAATATTGCCTCACTCCTATAAACCTACTATCCATTAATGCAAATTGGGTGCTACTAGTTAGTTTCTGGATCCTTGGTAGAATTAGAAATAAAAGAATATCGTTTTAAGTCAAAAAAGTGGGCTATTTTCAAGGGCACAGAACAAACTGCAGATAATTTGGCAGCTATGATATTTATGTTCCCTTCTCAACCTCTGTGTGCCCTCTTGCTACATTTTCAAAATTCAGAATATATCTACTTCTAAACAGCAAAGACTTGTGAACACTATATTTGGCCAGAGAGAAGGCATTTTACACAAACCAGTTTTTATAACTGCTAAAATTTCTGCCCTTCAGAAGTCAAAAGAATGCTTATGAACTTACAGAGCATTCCCGCGAGAGATACTAGGACTTAAAGAGGGTCTGGAAGGAAATACTATTTTGGATTCTCCCACAGCATATTCTCACAGTTTTGCAATATAGTACTGCCAAATCTACTCCTTCAATAAAGCAACTTCCAGAACACAAACTACTTCCAAATCCTCCAGGACTTGGTCCTTCTTTGCTTTAGCTTTTTTGCCCAACATTTTTTAGATATTAGATATTAACATCGACTTGCCGTGAGATTTGACAATCTAGTGCAATGTTGGCTGTTTTTAAAAAAACCAAATCATATAATGAGTCACATAAATGAAAGGGTTGGGAACTTTTTTTAAAAAAGAAAGCAAGTAAACCATCACTCTGTAGTTTGTGAATGGATACAGGTGCGAAATCTGTAATTGTAATTTTATATTGTAATTGTAATTTCTCATCTTTAAAGCGCTCCATGGCTTGCGACCTGGGTACTTATGGGACCGCCTGTTGCTACCATCAGCCTCCAGCTGACCAGTGCGTTCCCACAGGGTTGGCCTCCTCGGGGTTCCATTGTTGGGACGATGTCTCCTGACAACCCCAAGGGTACAGGCCTTCTCTGTGGCGGCGCCCTCCCTATGGAATGAACTCCCCCCACTATTACTATACACTATCTCCGGGGCTTCCGACGTGCCCTAAAAACCCATTTATTTCAACGAGCCGGCCTGGCCTGATACCTGAGGGTTTAA
>JAEANM010010189.1:0-15930 GCA_017656035.1 Myanophis thanlyinensis
ATTTACACTATTTAGCTATGTATACTTTTCTTTTTTCCTTTTTTTTAAATTTCTTTTGCTTATTACTTTCTACTCTTTTTCTGCACTTTATATGTCATTGCTCATCCTCAAATGGAACAGCACAATGGTATATGCCTATAAAAATTTTCCTTTTATTTTTCTTATGTCTTTTATAAGAATTATGCCTTAGTTTTTTGGCTTATTATTTCATACTCCTTTTCTCAACTCTGCATAACACTGCTTATGCAAAGGAAAAGAAATAGTGTGATGAATATTGAATATTACATACATATGCCTACCTGATCTGAGAACATCTCTGAATTCTAAAAAAATAAACAAGCCAGCCAATAAGGATAATCGAAAACTAGGAAGGTACTAGGTACTAATAAGTAGTCTCACTGCCTCCCTCTTTAAAAATTCATATAAAAAGACAAATAACTGAAGCTTTATTTCTCTATGTTACATTGTGTGATATTCAGGATAGAAATTTTCCCTTTAGAAACAACTTTTCAGGGAACGTGACAAACAAGTGGCCATCTAAAAAGTAGGATTAACAAGTAGTCCACCTGGTTGCTCTGTCTCCATAAAGAGAGATTTACAGTACTATGCTATATGGAACATGGAGACGATGTACTCTAAATATAAAAACAGTTGGACTTGAAAGCTACAACAGTATAATTTTAATGTACTGGTAGCCGTCAACTTACGATTACAAGTGAGCCCAAAATTTATGTTGTTCAATGAGAAATTTATTGTGAGTTTTGTCCCATTTTACGACTTTTCTTGCCACATGTTAAGTGAATCCCAATGTAAATCACATGACCATGGCTGCAATTGTCATAAGTGTAAAAACAAAGGTCATAAGTCACTGTCTTCAGTGCCATTGTAACTTTGAACAGTCACTAAATGATCTGTTGTAAGTTGCGGACTACCTGCATTTTAAAATTTAGTAAGTTGGCATGTTCCTTACCTTAATGAAAGACAAGTCATCCCGTGAAAATCTGCAGAGGAGCGTAATAGAAAATGAAAGCATGGAATTTGCTATTTCTCTTGGGAAACAATTTAAGTTGATTTCTCCATGGCTCAGATGGTCTCTAACACGTGGGCCTTCTTGATGGTTCAAAAAATCCCAAAGAAATTCCTGCCAAAATGTGCCAATAAGGTGATTTTTTTCCTTATCATCATTTGATCTACTGCAAATATTCTGGTTGTTTACAATTCATGTATCAAAGGAAACTTTGGGAGAAGTCAAAACTCAACCCAAGATAGCAACCCTTATTTGCTTTTTTTTTTTTTTTTGCAATAGCTGGAAAGAAACTACTTAAATCATTTTTCTTCTTTGATAATGAAAACTGAATACCAAATTCTTTATATGAGTAGAATTCTCATAACTGGACTTTTATTTTTTTAAAAAGTGGTCTAATAAGGTAGTATGTAACTTTTTCCCAATCTTAAAGGCCTAAATGTGGTATATGAATACAAAAATCTATGTAGCTTCCTGTCTTCCAAGTAAGACTGACCAAAGACAACAGTGAATTATATACTTAAATTATATTAATGCATTGTTTAGATCTATAAAGCCAACTAGGCTTATTGTCAGAAACATGTATAGAACATGAATTTGTGAACCTAGAAGCATTCAACATTCCCAGCTGAAACACAAAAAACATCAAAACTTAATTACGTTACCATTGCTGATTCACCAAGGACTAGAGGGAGCTGATTCATTTCTTCATTATTCAACTGTTTTGCTAGTATCTACATAGGAAAAATAAGGATGTGAAATATATTTAAAAATTAATGTTAACAGGTTTTGGTTTATTAAGAGCAGAGGCTTGTAACGGAACTCTTATTTAAGGAAAATAAGAAAACTTATTTAAGGAAAATGAGGCAGAATTCACTATGTTCTGGCCACTGCAGCATTTGCTTGCATTTTAGCTGTATCTTTCTTGCAAATATTAGATTCTTCTAGGACTTGACAATGCAAAATAATATATCCAGGTCTCATCCCAATGTACATGTTGTACACTATATATCTTGTATCTCCTCAGAACAATATGGTTTATAAACAATTCAAGATGCATATTCCAACATATGGAACAATATATGGCATGTTATCTCCTTGTTGGTAGAATGTAGGTCAGAGCACGTCGGTTAAATAAAATAGTCTCCGAGTATAGAATCTTGATTACACTGAAAAGGTTGAATGGGTTTGGAGATAATGCAGGATGGACAGCATATAAATTTAAAAGACAAAATAAATAAAATTTGCCCTCCTTCCTTTCATTATTAGCGCAAATGGTCACATATGGTCAATCAATATAATAATAAGATTTTCTAACATCTTCAAATCATATTAGAAGTTAGATGAAAAGAATCCTGATAAACAGTCACCCTCCCTGAAATAACCTGATCTGGACCTTCTGAATCATATACCCTGCCTAATAAAAATATATCGAAATTGGTCAAGTTAATAGAATCTAAAGAAAATAGTAGTCTATTACAGTCTTTATATGGGACCACAAAAATATACTTCTCTAGCAAGCACTGAATTCCCTCCCAAGTTAAGATGAGCAAGGAGTAACATACTGCATTCTACACAACAACTATTCAGTATCCAATCTTTAATTGGATATTAAATTTATTTATTTATTATTTAAATTTATATACTGCCCCCTCTCCCTGAGGACTCGGGGCGGTTTACAGCAAGTAAAAATACATGGACAAAATTTAAAAATTGAGTATATGTGTGTTTGTGTGTGATGATGCTCTTGAAAAGTTCTTAGAAGCCCAGCTGGTAGAGTGTCCAGATCCTTTTTCTGGCACGGCCAAACAGCTGGCAGGGACTCACTTGGGTATCACACCCACCCACCCCACATGCCCACCCATCCACCCACCCAAAATGCCCCCCCTCCCCGACTGCTGCTCCTTCCGGAGCGCCCGCTGACTGAGGCCAACAGAACTGGTAGCAAATCCGATTATTCTGACTCTACTGAATATTATTGATTAGGAACTAATTTGGGCCTAGCAAAGAAGGGACACATTGTTGTAATTGTATGTTTTTTCTCCCCATCTACCTTTTTTCTCATATGACACACAGGCTGTTGTGGTAATACAAAGCTTAATAATCCCAATAATGTATTTAAAAAAAGGTCTTCGCTGAATTTCCCAAACTATAATTTTAGCTAATTTTAGCATGTCTACTTTAAAAGAATAATTGACTAACACTTTATCAAATAGTTCAAAGAATCTTATAAGGAACTTACTTCATCAAAAGTGGTATACAGAGAAGATGACTAGAATATAATCAAAGCAAAATATTACTATTTGTAACATTTCATTTCCAGAATAAAATGTACTTTATATATAATTGGAAATAATATTCGTACATAGACTAAAATGTAGTCATGCATTTTTATACAGCTTTCTGATATTACGTAATAAAAACAGTTTTGTTCACTGCCTTGAGTTACTTGTAAAAATAATAAAGGCAGGTTAAAAATGTAATAATAATAATAATAATAATAATGTAAGAGCTGAGCTGCATATACTGTACCAGTAACAAGTACGTTTTTTTTTTCTGGGAACAATACAACAGTTTGCATAATATTGAAAGCAGTTGCTAACTTCTCCTTTCTCTCTAAGACAATGTGGAGAATTAAATCTATATTCACCTGGTCACTACTGTCTCAAATATGCTAAAACTACAATGATGTAGGTTCTTTAGGACATATCACAGACTGTAGAACTATTTGAAAATTCCTCCACCAAAGCCAGTGACAAACTTTTATATTGGAAAAAAAAAATGAAGATTGAGATTCCATCTCCCAGTTTTTACGGAATCTTTTCATCCCTGTTACTACAGAACAGTATTTCTGAAACTTGGCAACTTCCTGATATGTGGACTTCCTTACCTAAAATTCATGAGTCAGCATGGTGATTGTAAAGTCCATGCCCTGAAAGTTTTCAAAGCTGGAAAACACTGCTGTAGAGTAAGACATGGGTAGATTTGGGAATATTCTGTTTGTACGTTGGCAGAGGTTGGAATCCTGTACATCTTGAAGTTCTAAGATAGGGGTGTCAAACTCGCGATGACATGTCGTCACGTGGCGTATCACTAGTTTTTTACCCTTTGCTGAACCAGGGTGGGCGTGGCCAGTGCATGACGCATCTGACCCGAGGACCGCGAGTTTGACACCCCTATTCTAAGATGTTTACAGAATGGGAAAAAAAAGAATCCACATGGATTTCTTTCATGCTGTTACTGGAGAGATGGAAGCAATAGCAGCAATTAAAAAAGAGTGGGGATGCTTTAAAAATGCCTCCTTCGTTTTTATTATGACTTTTGGGCTTTATACTGGCTGAGTTTTTAATTTATTGGGGGGTCCAAAATTGTTTATTTATTGGACTGCACTTATCTATAGTGATGACTCTCCGCCTATGTTCTACCCTGAGTATAAGGAATAAATACCAGTTATAATAAATGAAAAACCTATTTTATTATGACTTTGGAACAAACAACCACATTCATTTTGAATGGATTAAGTTTTCATTGACCAAAACCTGAAATGTTTTCAGCATTCTGCCCTAAGAAACTATATGAATGTGAAATAGTCTATGCTCCTTCTTTTATTTGTCCATGTTGGATTTTACGTAAATCTCAACTTATAGGAGTCAACTCAGCAAAGTTGATAATAAACAATTTTAGGTATGTAGGCAAGGTGCATAATGTATGTATGTATGTATGTATGTATGTATGAATTAATTAATTCATCCATTCATTTATGCATGACTCTGAGATGGAGTTTTATTTTTGGCAACTGCCTGGATGGGTCTATGTAGTTTTCTTGGTAAGATTTTTGAAGTGGCTAGCCATTGCCTGCTGCATAGGACTGAGAGAGAATGACTGGCCCAAGGTTCAGCTTTCAGCAAAAACTATAGCTTAAAATAGGATACTAATGCCCTGCAGGGAAGCAGAGAAGTATAATAATGTACTATAAATTATGGTTTAAGATATTTGTTTGTAAATAAAGAGTAACTCAAAGTTATTTCTTCTGCACATTATGAAGCACTGCACTAGAATTAGTGAGCTCAGAAAGGCGTGTGCAGGGGAAACATGCAATTCTAACATTAATTTCTGAATGTTAAAGTGTGGCTTAGCAATGAGGACTCAGTGAAACTGCTTCACTGAGCAGTTAAGAGGAACAATAATTGAAAAGATTCAAATTACATTCATGTATAGATTAAGGAGAGAAAATATCTCAGGTGCCAGCAGGCATATTTTACTAGGTAAAAACACCATGTGTTACATACATTCCTCTTTCAAAGGGCATTAGAGCAAAGACCTATAAATACCATAGCAGTTTAAACCATGGTATCAACTTAAAAGCATTCAAATATAAAATAAAGACTAATCTGAAATATAGTGTGTATAATTTTCAACAAATTCCACTGTTGCTTTTTTAAAAAAAAAACATGGATAACAATAGATAAAAATGATTACCTCAGCTGTCATTAGTCTGCTTGGACATTTATTAACTGTTGTGAAGAGTACTCTAAGCCCACCTTCCAGCTGAGGAAGTAGTAAAATGACACAGTCTGCATACCTGAAACAAATATTATTGTGAGACTGAGCTACAGCATACTTTGTTCTTACTTTATGCAGAAAAATGATTTTAACTATTCAGATGCCATAACCTGTGATAATAGGGAATCTTACTAGCATGGAGCATACTGTTAGTTGGTCAGGCAATGGGAAAGTTCTTAGATTCTAATGTAAATTAAGGGTCAACAGACTTGCTGGTCATTTTATGGGGAAAGAACCATCTTCTTTAGTTGTTTCTATGGAATGATTCTTATATCATTTTTATATCAAACAGTATCTTATGGAATGCGAAATGGGACAACTTGCCGTAGTCAACTGGCCACGGCTAAATTGCTGTGGCTGATTCACCAAGGGGCAACTTGCTGCGGGACAAGTCCTGGCCCACTCGCCCCAGGAAAATGGTATAATGGATCTTGTACCAGTCATCTCGCTATGGCCAACTTGATGCGGGATAAGCCTCAGCCAACTTGCCACAGCTGACTCACCCTAGGACAAGGTATAATGGGTCTGGACCTGGTCAACACAATGTAGTCAGTTCGATGCAGGACAACTTACTGCAGCCAACTCGCCTCAGAACAACTTGCTATGGGACAAGCCGCAGCCAACTCATCCCGAGTTAACGATATAATGGATGTGGAACTCTGAACAAAAGCTCCAGCAGGCATCTCTTCTGAAAATAACTATGAATCTCCAACATACACTAATCACAGACCATTCAGGCTGCAAAAGAAACAGAAGGTGGTTTTTACATAGATCAAAATATAAACAAATAGCCAAATTCTCTGAAAATTAATGATATTTGGCCTGGGGACCATTATACGGTTCTCTTAATTTGGTTTTCTTTTTGAAAATAACACCAATGAATAAACATAGCAGATATCCTATAGAAAGGAAGACATTGCCACTTCTTTATTGCCTAATTAACAGGGGTCATTATGCCTTTCATTTTGATGTTCCATTGAACATTTTTATTATATTGATACAAACCCTTTCTTTGTGATTGAGATGTACACATTACAAAGATAAATTACAATGATAAATGGGCTGAACTAAATGAGGATGGATTGCCAATGAAGACTGAAAAAGAAGGGAGAGAGAGAAAAGGGAAAAGAAATGGCCTAATGGAATATTGATAAGGAAAAACATTCAATAAATATTGAATATTTATTAATATTGGAAATTAAATATTTCCAAAGTGCTGTTGATCAAATGCAGATAGTAGTAGTGAGTGTCAAATTGGATGGATTACAGCAGAACCATTTGTGATCTGAATGAGGTTTAGAAGAATTATAGTAATAGGTTAGAAACACCCTATCCATTACTTCTAATAATTGCATTTTTATTTACAATTATAATGTATGTCTAATAGTCAGTCTTGGAGTGAAACCCATCTGCCAACTTAATTAGGTTCCACGCATGAGGTTCAAATTGAGAAATCACCTTGCCTATCCCAACCAGAAACTAATTCAAGGAGGCCATGTCATGACTTGATGATCTCTATTTTCTGATTTCCAATCACTTTTTCTTTCCTTAATTTGATAAGCATCTTGAAGTCTGCAGGCTTTCATTCCAAGGAATACATACATACATGCATACATATACAACGCACACTGTAACCCATATTGGACTAGTTTCTGATGCATTACTTTGTTGTGATCAGAGCTTCCTTTGTAGATTGACAGAGAATGTCCTCCCACTTTCATAAGCAAAATTAGAAAATTGAATGTTTCTTTTGATGGCTTTTGTTACTTGCTGACTCAAATACACCTCATAGTGTTTTCAATACTTAGGGGGATGAATGTATGGTCTCCTCTGCTGATATTCAGCAAAAGGTGCAGAATAAGGAATAAAAGCTTCATTCTGTTGTGTTAAATAGGTAATTATCCCATGTTGAATTATCCTGAGGCAAATTATCCTGTGTTGAATTGACTGCAAAAAGTTGTCCTGCATTGTTGGTTGGGGCAAATTGATGTGGACACATTGTCCTAGACCCTATGGAATTTTATGCCAAAGATTGCAAGGAATAACAACTTATGGGCAGTAGGTAAATGACCTCCAATAAATTATGCCCTGCGTTCCAATTACATTAAACTAATTTTCAACTGCTTAAAAAAGATAAAAGTACACTGTTACCTTGCCTGCTGGAATGAAGTTACTGCAGCAATCCAAAAAGGAATCATAGTCTTTAGGACAATATTGGATTTTGTTACTAATTCTTCAACCAATGATAAGAGTTCTTGATTAAGATCTGTAAAACAGAAAACTTGAACTGACATTGAACTTTTGTTGCATTGTAAAAAAATATTGTGGAGAAAAATTTTAATCAAAATATATTAAGATAATCTTCAAATAATGTTCAAACAATGCTTCTATCACTATTTGTAAGATTTAACTGCCAAGCGTCTTTATTGATTCTTTTACATTTTGCAAATAGATTTTCCTAGAGTACAAACACATTTAAAAAACAAAGCAAAGCATTCTGTATTTGAAGCATTTTATCCTTATTTTACCCCTCTTCCTAACAAAAGATGTTCCCAGAGGCTGAACAGAAATAAGACAGTATCCATTTTCAGATTTACAATCTAAAACATAGGACTCAAAAGCAAAGTGAGCTGAAAGCAAAAAGAATAAAAAGAAAATGTAGATACCAATAAAGATCAAAGATAACAATTGGATAACTTAACTATTGTACTGATCATGAATAGCAACAATGAAGTGGTATTTTAAAGAGTCTTTATACAACAGATTTAGGCAAGAGAACTAAACAGACACATTTAATCCTCTCATACCCATTGTTTGGAAAAGCCTGACCTCAGACTGGAGTTTTTATTTTTCTAGCTCTTTTAGATAAACTTATGGCTTAAATAAGTTTGGGAACATACAATAATGTCATTCCTTGGTCTTAAGTGTCACTTGTTTTATTCTGCTTCTTTTATGCATTTTATGTTGTATATTTTTAATAATTCAAACAATTCTGGATTCAAAACATCTCTCTTGAATTTGAAAATCCATGTGTAGGTTATTTCTTAAGTGCCTGCATTCAAAACAACTCAGTCTAACTTGAAAATCTTCCAAACTGACTGAAACAGCCAATTTTGCACATGAAACAATTGGCACACATTTGATAGGGATTACTTTGAATGTAAATGGTTCAGCTCAAAATGTTTTACATGCGTCTAAAATCTATTACATTTAAACATACCCCTAAAAAATACTCTGTCAGTCATTTATTTTCAAATGCACAGACACAACAAGTATTGTAGCTTTTTTCTCAATTTAGTGTTGTCCACTAAGTCCCAACTGGCATGGTGAGAAAACATTTGACAACTCTTCAATACCCATTTGGAAGCAGATTTGGTAAGAAGTCTGGCTACCTGCCTGTAGTATCTATAACTCAAACAAACCCCTTCCTCATCTGAAGAACATATAGAATTGGCCATACATGATTTCTATATACACATACTCCCCAGAACCAAATAAAATAATGCACTTTTTAATCTTCTGTGTACCTAGAATATATGCTTTAACTCCAGGAAGCTATATCTGCATAAAGGTTCCAATTTCTAAGCCTAGCTAAAAGTGAATAAGAATATATATTTCAGTAAGAATATTTATTTCAAGATGGTAGCTATGTATCATCTTTAATTGTAAACCAGTAAAACAAATACCTGGAAATACATGTAGCTCTTTCAAGTGAGTGAAAGATACATAGGATCGATGAATTAAAGCAGAGTGAGCCTGAACGCAGTAATTATTAAGCAGTTGCCCCAATCCAGCTGTTAAAAAAAGTAGCATGGAGAAATATCTATAGAAAATAAGATACACAATGCAGGAGACAATATAATACATATCAATCCTTCCCAAAAAATAAAATTCAAATAAATATTCAAATATCTTAAAACAGAAGAAAGTACAGGTAATCCCCTGGGTTACAAGCATTTCCTTAGCAAACATTTGAAGTTACATGATAAATGCCCCCTAGCGTTTACGAACAAGTCTAACCACAGATGCTAAGAAACATTCATCTTGCATGTTGCAGGTGAAAATGGAGCTTCTGAGGGGCAGATCTGTCCCTCCAATGCTCTGTTCGGGCCTCTGCTGGCATGTTGCAGGCTGAAAGGAGCTTCCGAGAGGCGAATCTGACCCTCCGACTCTCCGTTCAGGACTCCACAGGCCTCCCCCAGCCCATTGCAGACCAAAATGGAGCTTCTATCCCTTTCTAAATGAATACATCTTCCTTCAATTATTGTTCAATTATGTTTCTAACTCAAATTACAATTATGTTGTAACTGCTACAAAAGAATCACAATTAATTTTACTTACTTGATAGGAATCTCTTTAGTTGACACGAATCCGTGCCACAAAATATTACGAAGATTTAGACTATCTGGAGACCCAATGAACACCTTCAGAACATCCATCTAATTTGAGCAAAAAATAAATAAGTGCAAAACAATACATTGTTCATATGCTTTTCCATAAACGAACGAACCACACAAATTTCCTATCCTGTAAAAGCTTTCTATAAAACCTGACTCACTGGATACCAACTTCCAATCTTTGTTTAAATATCCTCTACCCCATTCTTATTCAATATTAACTAACAGCCCTGTTAATATTGTTCAAAGTCAGCTACTGAGTAAAAATAAAGTGTATTTAAATAAATGTAAATATTTAAATATTTTTAATTTGAAATTCAAAATCTAATACTCACCACTGGTTGCCCAAAGATAGAAACAAGTTCCTGAGATGCAAGCAAATCTCTTAGAAGAAAAGGACAATCTTTCCCAATTAATAAGAATACCTAGAATACAATACATTTCACTCTGAATATTTGTTCTTCCCAGTCAATGTATTTGTTAAAAGCATCACATCAAATTCCTTTTATGTTTAAAAGAGTAATTTGAAACAAAGCGACATAGAAACATACTGTCATTGAAACTTTAATTATTTCATCCAAGCAAAGAAGTATGAAGCAACTTCATATCAGTTCTTGGATCATCAAAGCATTATAAAGTGTGGCTTATTATACCTGCCTGTTTGGATTTTGGAAAGAGGACATATGCAAAGATACCCCAAATGAGGATCCCATAAAGTGGTGCTATTAGCCTTTTTAGCTGAAATTATTTGAAGCATTGGGGAAGTTGCCCAACAATCTTTAATTGTGAATTCACCTAGTTTATTGTCTTATGAATGCTAAACTCTCAGTTTCAGTTGTCATCCCGACTGCACCCCATGCAAGGGTTTACCAGGTTGTTAAAAGAAAAAAAATGTCTTATGAATGCTATGACAATCTTTCTATTTTTACTTTCAAATGCACATGAAGTGAAGGACTGCAGAAAACTAACTCAGTTACTATTGTAGGATATTGGGTTTATCATACACCAGAAAACTAAAATGGTGTCTTATTTCATTGTCTTATTAATATTAAAAATGCTCCAGCTAAAAACTGCCGCAAAAACAAAATTTGACAAATACAAGAATGATAGCTAAGTTAGTTTTAGAAACCCAGTAATGAGGTTTAACCAGAAGATTGCTCCTTTTTGACTGCTCTGCTTCTTGGCCTAAAGCTTCCAGAGACAGACATTGTAATGTAAGATGCATCTAGCATGGTATAAGTCCCATTAAGATTAATGCATACGTTGTCAAGTAAATATGTCTATGGACTGTTATTTATGAAAACCTGGCTGACTTTGCTCAAATTTTCATAAATGTATTGTAGGAGTATTTATGGGTGAATGTTATATTAGTCATACAGAATATAGTGCTTTGGATCAAAATGTTAATATTGCAAGATTTATGACTCCAAGAGAGGTTTATGAGGTTTAACAGATATGTGAAAATTATCTAAAGCAAGTAATCTGCCTTTTACTCAAGTCCATTCTATCAGCAAACATACATAAAGCCAGCCACTCTCAGTGCTTGGGCAGAGAAACCAGCTGGTAATTATACTGAATCTGTGACCTTTTAATTAGTAAACAAGAAAGTGAAACACTGATTTCTTGAGTTGTAAGAAAGGATCTTATTGACCTCAAGTTTGACATATTCCAAGATTTTAGCACTTACATCACCCAAGGCTCGTTCCAAACATGATGTAAGCTTCATTAAACTGAGTGCAACTGCTGCATCATGTGGATACTTTATGGTATCAAACATTTCCAGAAATATCTGTATACAAGATGGAAAAATTAAGTGTAACCATGTTATTTTTATTGGTGCATTTATATTAGGAAGAAATAGAGCTTAATAAGATTACGTACACAATTGAATTAGAACATTTTTTTTAAATCACTGTTTGACAGATTATAAAAAGAACATCTTTACCTTTCATTAACAAGTATTTAAATGTGAAAAATCACCAAATTACAAATTTAAAATGTTGAACTTAAATGTTAAAGGAGATAAGGCAATGCTTATTATTTGATCTATTACCAAATTAATCGCTTTCTTGTCTTTTTCTCCAGTTGGACAGTACATACAATTTATTTATTATTTATTTATTTTATTTAATTTTTATACTGCCCCCTCTCCCGAAGGACTCGGGGCGGTGTGCAGCCGTCTAAAAAAAACACAGAATAAATAACAGTTTAATTTAGGTAGCTGATCATAATTAAAAACCTGATGTAAAAATTAGAAATTTAAAAATTTAAAACAATTAAAGATTAAAAATTTAAAAACTGATTTAAAAACTGATTTTAAACCCCCAACTAATAGTACTAGGCCAGACTGACAATTGCATGTCTTTCACTTTGCTTATAATCACTTATGACACTGAGTCATAAAAGTGTCTGCTGCCCAGCTAATTTAGCATTTATATGTTTCTGCCACAGAATTGGAAATGACCAAAAAGTTATCAAAAGAAATGCAATCATCTGGCCAAATCCTGTTGGATAACTTATACAGTCCACAGAAGTAACTGAAAAATAAACTGTTCTAGATTTATTTTATATACATGGGAGAGAAGGCCTGCATGATTTGCTGGCTTTCTTTTTTTCTAATTGATTTCCATTTCGATGGACAATTTTACTACAGCTCTAAATCTGGGGTAACCATCTCTGCATCACAGCACAATTCTTCTGTGGAAAATCCATAGAACTAGACATCATCAGAACAAATATCCTAGGCTTGCTAGTATTTTGGAAGGCAAAACACATTTTTGAGGGAGTATTGCCCTAACCCTATCCCTGTTTGGAGAACTCTGGGCTCTCAAAACCTAATTTCTCCTACCAAAATGTATTTGTAACTGGCTACAGATTTCTAAATAGCCATACCAAGTAATTGACATCCTTACTTTCTGTCCTGTTATACCCCATTATGAAACGTTACAACACCCACCTTACTTTATTTTTATTGTTTAATAAAGAATCATAAACAGTGATTTCTATTTTACTGTGTGTGAATATGGCTCTTTTTAAATAAATCTTTTATTGTGTTTTTTTAACCTGGGTGAAACACTAATATATATTGAAAGTTCATGTATGGTATGCTGTACTCCAGCAGCTCCCAACCTGTTGGGCACCAGGGACCAATCAGTCGAGAGAGGTTTTTCCGTGAACTGGAGTATGCATGGTTTCATGGGCTACCTGCATCCCATGGATGGGGCTTTGCTCATTTGTGCAGCACGGATTCTGGCATGCCGCAGACCAATGCCGGTCCATGGACCAGGGGTTGGGGACTCCTGCCATACACTAAAGAAATGTATAGGTGTGTATGTATGTGTGTATCCATCCATCCATAAATTTGGAACAGGGATCCAATTCAATCCAACATTTTCTTACCTCTGGGCAGTTTGTCCATTGAAACCACACCACAAACTGATTTTCAAATTGCTCCACTGTAAGTGATTTCAAATGCAAGTGAATAGATTCACATAAAGGACCTAAAGATCTCACACTGTTGATATAATCCAATGTTGGGTCTAAAAAAACAAAAATAACCAATCAGTTCAAGAATACTGTCAAGTATGGTGAAATATAAAAAAAACTTTTAAAATATTTTCTCCTGAAAGGGTTCCCCTAAACTATTAAGGAATTTCCTTTTTTGTAGAAAATCTTAAACAATGCCCTTCTTGTCATTGAATAACTAAAATTAGGAATTCTAATTCTATTATTTTTAACAAAAAGATCTCCCTAAACAAGTAAAAGTTTTCCACTGCATATGAAAATTCAGAAATGTGTCTTACTGTCCCAAGTATAGCAACACACTACATTTAAAAGCAACAGAGACCTTGCTCTCCATATTGTATATGCTTTGTGATGAATTCCCAATTTATTTCACCAGTTTCACATATAAAACTACTGAGAGCATAGCTTGATTTTCTCTCAAATCCGGCTTCACAAATCATATAATACACTGTAGGGGAAAGGCAGGTAGATGGTGGATCAGCTAAGAACATCTGAAATGAAATAAAAAGGGAAATGGTGATATAAAATAAGGGTTTGGATTCAGATTCTATTTATTACATACACAATCATACAGAGTACAATATCTAGTGAAATGTTTTATGTAACTCTTGCAGCCTCACTTATTTTTTCGTGAACATAATTACTACTGTCAAAATTACTTTTACTTATTTTACCAGTATTTCATATTGCTACATCCCATGATTAAACCAGTGGCAAAAATGAAAATAAAATTCCAATGCTGACAATTGTATTACCTTGAGATTTGATGTTTTGATATTTTTTACTTTTCCCCTGTAAAATGAAAGTTGATGTAATCCACAGTAAATAGAAAGATCATGGATAGTTGGGTAGCATTTTCCCTCCCTACATGTCAGCCATAGATAATTTCTGCTTATGTTTTTTATTATTATTTACAATATTTTAAAAACCACTCTGTTCATGTTAACCAGTGGGTCATTTATCCTCATATTTCAGGAACTGAAAGAATTTTGAAAACAGCCCTGCAATGAACTTTTTTCACACCCTGTTATGCCCACATTTTACAAATAGGATGATTGAATAAAATTGTTTGGCAATCCTTTAGTGTAAATAAATATCAGTACTATAGATGAGAAATGTGCTGGGTCTAAGAAAATGCTTTTTTATTGTGTCATTTAGTAAAATGTTATCATTACACAGTAAGTACGTAATTGAGTTTACAACTAAAAGTCTTTCTCTTCCCTATATTTCAGAGTAAGTCTTAAGATTTAGTAGCTGGTAATAATCATGGGTTGGAAAAAAATCCTGGGAAACCACAGGTCATCCTTGCCCAACTAATTTCACTAATTATGGGCCCCAACATATTAATGTTTGCTGGCTTCACTATAGTTGTAATAAATAAATTTGAGATAAAACAGCCATCACTTGTAATGAAGCTGTGACAGAATTGCATAAATGCATTCCTCATTGCTGAGGATGATGCTTCTAATTCCTCTGGATAAACATAAGAGTTTTTTTCTCATTCACATTAGTAAAAGATGGCTTCTGAGTAGGAGAAACAAAAAACTGTTATTGCTGCCTTTTAGTGGTCACTGATAGCTTTATTGGTAAGATTGGTAACACTAAGGCAGACATCACATCCAAATCATTTTTTAATAAAGCACTAATTTAGTAATTACTAAATTACTTTGTAATCCCAGAACAATGCAGTGCAACAAAATAAAGGTCACAATTAAGCAAACAGTTCAACATTAATACTAATTATACCAGGCAGTCACAGAACCTCTGCATTTAAGATGCATTTCTGTCTAGCTGATTAGGTGAAAGCACATACAGTCCTCCACTTAGAACCACAATTGAGCCCACCATTTCCATTGCTAAGCAAGACAGTTGTTAAGTGAGTTTCATCCCATTTTGTGACCTTTCTTGCCACACTTGTTAAGTGAATCACTGCAGTTGTTAAATTGGAAACATAGTTAAGTGAATCTGCTTCCCCATTGACTTTGCTTGACAGGTCGCAAAAGGTGATGGCCCAGGATGCTGTAATGGTCATAAATCCATGCCAGTTGCCAAGCATCTGAATTTTGATCACATGACCATGGGAATGCTGCAATAGTCCCAAGTATGACAACCGATCATAATTCATTTTTTTCAGTGCCGTTGTAACTTTGAACTGTCACTAAACAAATGGTTGTTAAGTCAAGGACTACTTATAACTTGTGAAAAGTCACAACTCACAAGTGTTGCCAGCAAAATTAGAACTTTCTACCACTGCTGTGAAATAATAGTTTTCATTACAGTTATGATTTGTGTTCCTTTTCTCTCCTTAGGATTGGAGCTTTAACAGCAGCAAACACATTGGTGACAAGTTGTAAGGAAGATATACCTATTATGCCTCCAACGCAAATCCCTTAATGGAATGGAATGGAATGGAATGGAATG
>JAEANM010010190.1:0-15929 GCA_017656035.1 Myanophis thanlyinensis
ACATAGAGCAGGGGTAGGGAACCTTGGCTCTTTCATGACTCATGGACTTCAACTCCCAGAATTCCTGAGCCAGCCATCCTTCTATCCACCCATCCATCCATCAGGAATTCTGGGAAGTCCACCACCATAGAGTAGTAGAGGTTGAGAAATATTGGTTTAGATTATTAAAAAACACACACCTTATCATTTTGCTACATTCAAATTAAAACATTTTTCAGTTTTTTCTGCAGCCACATTGGTACCCCTAATCTGGTCGCTTCCTCCAGCTCCAAGCTGCCCATTCCCCTCCAGCCCTCCCCCCTGGATCACCCCCCTCCCCAGGAAGAAACGTAATGAGACGGGCTGCAGGTCACACACAAAAGATTTAATCACCTCCAAAAAGCAGCCTCACTCTGTGATGGAGGGGGGGGGGGAACTGGAGGGTGCTGGGAAAAACTGGGAGGGGTAGACAAGGGAGGGGAAACAGGAATGGGGAGGGGGTCACCGGTATAGGTTGTTAATGAAAAGCTAATGCTCAATAGTTGAAAATTTGGGCCGGAGAAACCTCAGGGTTTTGTATGGGGGAGGCAGGGGTGATGGGCTGAAATGGGGAGGGGTGCCAAAGAGAATCATGGGGGAGGGAAGACAGGAAGGGGATCTTGTGCTGGGAAATACTTGGGGGGTTCAGGAAGCATCAGGGAGGGGAGACGGTCCCTTTGAAAGGACTGGTGGAGAGGGGGGGGGAACCGGGATTATCCGTATTTCAGGGGGAGATCCATGAAGGGACCCTTGTAGAGTTCTGGGGGAAAAGGGGAGGGGTCCACAAGAGGAAACCAGGACAGGAAGGGGGGGGTCCAAGAGTTCAAATGACTTTTCTGATAATGAACACATCAAACACATATCTTTTTTGTTTTGATCTAGGCCAGCCAGATACAATAAATAGAGTAACCAAGTGGGTTTCCCCACCAGATCCCGGGCAGGGCATTGGGGTGACCCCCCTCCTCCTCCCCCTCCCGCCACCCTAATGCCACCTCTGCCTTTGTGCTCTTTCCCCTCTGGATCTCGGCTTTTTCATCTGCCTTTTTCATTGGAACAGTGATTAATGCATAAGGAGAGGCCTTTGCTCCCTTTCTCCTCCTTTGTGCATATGTGCCTCTCCTTGGCTCTCCCCCCCCCAGCCCTTCCCACTGGGCACTGCAACCCCCCCCCCCCACCCACCCCTTGCTCAGTTCCCTCCTTGCCTGCTCTTCCTTTGGGGAGGGGCTCGGCTAAGGCACCGCTGCTGCTGAAATTCTGCCCACCGACGGTTGTCCAGGGAAGAGATCCATTCGCGTGGTGTTTCGTCTCCCACTTCTCTCCTTCCTCCCCCTCCTTCCTTCCTCCGTTGCTGCACCCCAAACTTGTGCGTCTGGCAGCCCCTGTCCCTCCCCCACCCCCCCATCTCAGACTGTGCTTTCCAGCATCCACTCCGTGCTGCCAAAAGTAACCCGCCGGTGACTCAGGGGAGATTCCTCCGAGTTCAACTGAGAGGTGGACACGTGTCGTTTTGTCCGTGCACGGCGGGGATAGCTGTGACTCTGGAAGAGCGAGTAATCCCCGTCGAAGGAATGGCGGTGGTGCCGAGTCCTGGACAGCTCACGCGGGAAAGAGCCCAACTCGCTGCTGCCCGGTTTGGCCCGGAGCTGGGGGGTCCCCCCGGGGTCTCTGAGGAGGCACAAGGAGACCGACGAGCCGGCCCTCCTGACCTCCCTCTGTCCTTCTTCGGAAGTCAAGACCGCCACGGTTTGGAGATCAGGACTCATTTGAGCTGCCCTCTTCTCCGGCTCGGTCAAGGGGATGTCTGGCCCACAGGGGGCATCGCCCTTGCTCCCCCCACTGAGCCGGGGGTCCTTGGAAGCAACCTCTTGGAGAGTTTCGTATTTGTCCTCCCCGATTTTGGAGGCCGAGTGGGGCAACGTGCTGGCACTGGGCTGCGGGTGGGCGCCGTTGGTCTGTGAGTAGACGTTGCTGACCCTGGTCTTCTTCTGCTCCTCTTGGCCACTGTAGACCTTGTAACGGATCATGAGGATGATGATGAAGACCAGCACCGAGGCCACGATGATGCCCCCCAGGATGATGATCATGGTGCCCCCCAGGAACTGGGTGTGGAGCGAGTGGCACTGGGCGCTGTCCCCCTCGGTGGTGAATTGCACGCAGCCCACTACCCGAGTCGCCGTGAGGGACGTCACACCATCGTCGTACACCGCCAAGACGCAGAGGTCATATTCCCGGCCAGCTGCCAAGTCATTCACCAAGAAGGTCTTGCTGGATGAAGGAATCATCCTGGGGGGGCAGAGAAGGGGAGTGAGACCACTGAGGGAAAGAAAAGCAGCCACACACTCGAAGCCTCCTAAAACACCAGGGAAGGAGGCCAGATGCCTGAGGTCTCCCTCCGTGCCATCCATCCCTCGGTGTCTCCTGCCAGTCTTATTCAACATCTGCCTCCCCCAAGTTGCTTTCTACCCATGTGCCTGTGAGAACACCTCCCATCTTCCCCAGCCCTGTTGGGGACATCTGGATTTTGATGAGAAATGGGGAGGGTCTCCGTTGCCTCTGGCCATTTGGTTCTTGGAAGGTCCCCTGGCTTCCTTCTGGCCCTTGGACGAGAGAGCAGATGGCTCCTCCCAGGGTCTACCAGAAACTTGTGGCCAACCACATTTGTCTCCTGTGCTTCCTGCGTAGAAGGGAGGCCCATCCCCTCTTGGCTTCTGGGAGAAAGCAAAGGCCTGGCTGCACCAACGGGGCTGGGGTGGGGGAGTGGCACACAACTCGGGGGGGGGGGAGACAATTTGTGGATGCCCCTTCTGCTTTTTAAAAAAATCTTCTTGACTTTCCTTTTAACTTTGGTCTTCTTTTATTTTGCACTCTGTTAGAATTCTGATTTTAATCTTGTTTCTTTTTGTATGGTTATCGTTTGTATTTGTAAACTGCCCAGAGTCACCTGGATAGTGAGGTGGGCAGAGTCTAAATTTGATAGATTTGATAGATGACAGATGGATGATAGGTAGGATAGGTGGATGGATGTATGGATAGATAGACAGACAGATAGATAAGACAGACAGACAGACAGATGATAGAGTAGTTAGTTGATGGATGGACGATGGACAGAGACAGGCAGACAGATGATAGAGATAAGATAAATCTGATTCCCTGCTAACTGGACTTAACTGAAGTTAGAACAAACTCTTCCTGCAAAGCAGAGGCAGACCTTCCCACCTGCCTCCTAGGAACACCCCATCCCTTGCAGGAATCCCCCCCCCCCCGAGATCCCTTCTCCCCTTCTGCCTCAGAGCCCCTCCTGGCAGAGATGCCCAGAGCCTCAATGGGTCAAGATGTAGACGATCTGGGAGACTATTGGGCCCAGAAGCAGAGCTGGGGGAGTGGGCCCTGGTGCCCCCTGTGCGAGAGGATGGCACTTCTGCCCAGCTGTCAATTAGCAAGTGGGGGAGGGGGAGGGCAGAGGGAGGAGCAGGAGGCAAGGAGCCAGGAATCACAGCACCATACAACCAACAGCTGCAATCTTGGGGGGTGGAGAGGGGAACACAGCGCAGGTTGGCTGGGGGGCAAACCACGTGGGGCAGTGTCAACAGAGAGGAAAGACAAATTGATCTGATCTTGGCAAGCATGGCAGCTCCCCTGCTGGCAGCCAGGATGGGCAGCTGCTACTGCTGACTGGGAAGAAGGAAAGTCCCACTCAAGTCCCACCTGAGCCGGCACCCACTTCCTACTCCGGAGCAAGGAAGGGAGGGAGGAGACAGGGCAGGGCTGGTGGAGGCATGGAGATCATGGTGGTGTGGAGGGGGAGGGGCATTGGGGTGGGTGAACTGGGGCGGGGCAGGGGGGCTGGAGCGATGCAACTGTGGCCAATTGTCCCATTCCGGATTCATCACCCAGAGAAAGCTGCTCATTTCTCTTCTTGCACCCAAGCTTCCCCATCTTTGGGGTCCTGGGATGGTGGCGCTTCCTTTTCGGATTGAGTTGCCTTGAACTCGGGGCACCTCAAGGGGCTTCGCTCCCATGTCAGCAATCGCTCTCAGGGTGGGCAATCCTTTCCTCCCCCCCCCCCATTTTGAGACACTTTGAGTGCAGAGACCGACCAGATCTCTGTTGCAGCACGCAGGACGTGGGTAAGGAAGGAGGGAGGGAGATGGGGGGAGGGTGAGTGCCCCCTCTGAGGGGTTACAGCACTGCTGGGTTGGTTCCAAAACAGCTGCTTCGCCCAGCACCCTCTCCAAAGCCCTTGGCAGCTGGAATTCTCTCCCCACATCTGGGACGGAGAGATAGATGGGCCCTCGGGAAGGAAGCCCAGATCTGGAAACTTCTGTTGTTTCTCTGCCTCCTCTTCTTCGTTCTACCTCTTCTCCCTGACAGGGACGCTCTTATTCTGAATTCACACTCATTCGTTCTACACGTGCAGCCATACTTGTTCCCAGGATCCTTCCCTTCCACGCCTCTTTCGCTTTATCTCCCACCTGAGACCACAAACAGAAACTCCCCTCCCCCGCCTCGTCGCCTGGCAGGGCTGAGATTTACCTGGAAGACGTGCAAAAGACGTGCAAGACTGGGCGTCCCACACGTAGGAGCACGGCATCCCCCCCCCGGCTCAGCTGGGGAGGGGTGAGATAGGGAGCCCCAGGGCCTTGCACCTGCTGCACCCAGGGCCAAACAGCCCAGAGGCTGTCCTTGACTTGCAACCATTCCTTTAGTGACCTAAAAGGGACTCTTTTTCACACCTATGGCGGTTGCAGCATCCCCATGGTCATGTGATCAAAACTCGCAAACTGACTCATATTTATGACCGCTGCAGTGTCTCAGGGTCGCAGGATCCCCTTCTGTGACCTTCTGACAACCCAAGTCCATGGGGAAGCCAGATTCACTTAACGGCCATATGACTAACTGAACAAGTGCATGGATTCCCTTAACAACTGTGACAAAACTCACTTAACAACTTGCATAGCAATGGAAATTTTGGGCTCCATTGCGGTCGTAACTTGAGAACTACCTGCATTTATTACAAGGCTGCCCCTTCTTACTCACCTGTAGACCAAGGAGTCATCCAAGGAGCTGTTATACTGGATCTGGTACATCCGGATTCCCGGGATGTGCCGTTCGGATGGCCAGTGGATGACCACGGAAGTAGAGGTCAGTTCCGCCGCTATGATCTTCCTGTCCTGGTGGTTCTTGGTTTCATTGGCACCTGATTTGGCGGAGGTGGTGATGTCAGACGAGCCAGGGTCCGGCTCCTTCATGTGGGCGGTGTTGTTAACCAGCAGGGGCAAAGGGACGATGCAGACTTCCACGGGAGCCGTGGCCTCCCCGGCCGCATTGGAGGCGATGCAGGTGAAGATCCCATTGTCCTTCAAGGTAGTGATGAAGATGTCCAGTGTGCCGTTCTCGTAGACGGTGGCCCGGGTGGTGTTGTGGATGAGTTTGCCGTCGGGCGCGATCCAGTGGATGGAAGGTTCTGGGTCCCCCACGGCCTTGCACTTGAGGCTGACCCCCTGGCCTTCCATGATGAAGGCTTTGCTGGAGTATTGGCGGGTGATGAGGGGCGGATCGCAGATGAACTCCTCCTCGGGGATGGACCAAAAGTACTTGTCCATCAGGTGTTCTGGGGAGGCGCAGGTCTCCAGGTCGTCCTCCCGTGTGAGTCTCCGCAGCCAGAGGAGCTCGCAGTTGCAGTGCAGCGGGTTGCCTCCAAAGCTGATGGTCAGGGTGGACGGGTGAGTCCCACGGACATTGGCCAAAACCTGAGCCCTCAAGAAGAGGTTGTCTGGAGGCAACTTCTGCAGCCGGTTGGAGGTCATGTCCAACCTGACCAGCTTCTGGAGCTGGGAGAAAGTGCCCTCCGCAATGTGGTCAATGAGGTTGTGATCCAGCGTGAGGGTGTTGAGACTCACCATCTGGCCAATGGCCTCCCACGGCAAGGCCTCCAAGTTGTTGTAGGAGAGATCCAGGTCCTCCACGGTGGAGAGGAACTCGTTGAAGCAGGACTCCTCGATGAGACTGATCTGGTTGTTCCCCAGGATGAGGTGCCGGAGATTGGTCAGTCCCCGGAAGTGCTCGTGCTTCAGGATGGCCAACCGGTTGCTGTTCATATGGAGGGCCCGTAAGGCACGCAGGTCGGCGAAGGCGTAGGGCAGGATCTGGCTGATGGTGTTGCGTGAGAGGGTGAGGTGCACCAAATTGGTCATGTTGGAGAAGTCCTTCCGGCGGATGACCGTGATGAAGTTGTCCGTCAGGCGCAGCTCCACCGTGCGCCGGTCGATGGTGGCCGGCACAAACAGGAGGCCCGTCTTGGCACACAGCATGGTCAACGTTGGGGAGATGTTCTGGCAGATGCAGCGGCCGGGGCAGTGCTGAGCTTTCGCCATGGTGCCAAGCATCAGAAGAGGCAAGAAAAGCTTTTCCATGATACTGGCACGCTCCGTACCTGGGGAGGCCCTGGGGACAAAATTAAGCGGCAAAAGATTATCAACGTGGTCCGACTGCATCTCTCCCCAGGCCACGTGTCTCAGAGCTTGCCAGGGCTGCCCTGGCTTCGAAGGATTTGGGATAAAATGAGAGCCAGCTGTCCTTAGCCCTAATGGTGGAGAATTCGCTGCTACCCATAGAAGGCAAGAGCCCTGGGAGGCTTTAAAAGGGGATTAGACTGTAGGAGAAGGTGTGGAAGAACCTGTGGTGGAGTCAAAAGAGGGATCAGTCCAGAACCCCCACGTAGCCACAAGTGGACGAAGTCCAAACTCCAGTCAGCGCCCTTGGCCCTTATCCAATTCTAACCAGGTGCTGACCATTAACTGAGAAGATTCCTGCGCATAGCCTGTTAGCAATAGAGTAGCTTAATTGAACCTTCACTTGTGGGCCTTGCCTTTCACGTCTGATACAGACACACTGATCTACCTGCAATTGTATGAAAAAGGCAGCATCGCTCTGAATGCAGGGGGTCCTCAACTTACAACCTTTTATTTAGTGACCGTTCACAGCACTGAAAACACGATTTAGGATTGTTTTTCACAAGTACAACCACTGCAGCATCCCCATTGTCACATGATCACAATTTTGATGTTTGGCAAAAGTCTCGCAGTTATGACGGTCGCAGTGTCCCAGGTCATGTGATTCCCCACTTTTGCAACCTTCTGACTAGCAAATTCAGTGCAGAAGCCGGATTCACTTAACAACCGTGTTACTAATGTAACAACTGCAGTGATTCATTTAATAACTGGCAAGAAAAGTCGTACAACAGGGCAAAACTCACTTAACAAGTGTCTTGCTTAGTCATAAACAGCAACAGACATTTGGGGCTCAATTGTGGTCCTAAGGCAAGGACTTCCCGTAGTTCGTCAGTTGCTGGAGAGCAAGAGTGGCAGGTGGCCATTCTTGCACACTCGTGTGGCTATTTGACCACAAGCAAAGCACTAAGCTAGATGGGTGGGCATTATGGGATGGAAAGCACAATGTCAAGCCTAAAAGGAGAATTATACTCTTAATATATATATATTGGGAATTTAGCAGTCTGTGCTTTTGCAATTGTTACAACAGTCCTTTTAGTTTTGACACATTTCTAGCAAGGTCTAAGAACTGGGGGGGTGGAGGTTTGATAGACCCAACTCGGAGGCTATTATCTCTTTTGCATTCCTTCTCAATATTTCTCATGAGAATCTTCCCTGGGCCGTTAGCACCTGGTCGGGGATGGTCCAAAGGGGAGGTTGGAAGTTTCTTTGAAGGGGTTGGTGAGAAGTGGACATGTGATAATTCGTGGGGTGGAACTTTCAGTTCACTTGGGTGGAGAAAGCCCGGGAATTTCAGATACAGGATTTCTCCAGCAGTGCCAATACAATGTCTTCAATAAAATCTTATTCTAAGGACTTTTGTCCCTTTGGAGTTCTGATTGCGTTGCTGATGTTGTGTGGAACCATGACACACAACTGATCTGGAGGCCAGGTCCCCGAGGTTGTGCATTGGCCCCTGGTGCCACCTCCTCCACACGGGCAAACACCCACCCCCGACTGACAGCTAGGAAGCAGTTGTCAAACCGACAACAGACAGACAACTGCCTGACAGCTACAGAGAGAACAAACACGGCAGTGTCAAAAGCCATCTGATTGGGATCCATATCTGGAGTTAATTTTAAGAAAGCTTTACAGCCTTCTGTTGATTATCTCAGAGAAATCAACCAATAGCTTTTCTTAGTTTTTAAAGAAAAGAAAAATCCGACCCAATCAAGTGATATTTTCAAAAATAATTTCCTTTGTAGCAGCGGTGAATGAAGGCACTAAATATCCGGTATTTTAGCAGGATTTTTACGCAGCAGGATTTTTTATTGGGCTTTAACAAGGATTTGCTTCTTCTAAATTCTGGTGAGCTGATTTTTTTTTTGACGTTCTCCAGGTATGGCTAATGAAGAAATTTAGAAGAATAGATCCCAGGGCTATTAAAAGAGGCGATTTCAAAGCTGAGGATGGAAGGGAAAAACAAAGCGAGGGTAATGATTATGTTTATTTAACCATGCTTAGAGAAGAGAAAAGCCCTCTCAAGACAGCTGATTGTCTTCCTAATATATCAATAATCCAGCGACAGGGCTATTAACAACTTAATAACTAATAAAAAGCAAATTACATTTAAACCAAGCCAAACTTTTAAGTAAAAAAAAAAGTGGTTTTCACTAAGGGGCACCATAAAATCTTGAGGAGAGGCTACTGAGAATAAATAGTTTTCAAAATTATTTTGGGAGACCCCCCCTTTAAAAAGACACAAACTGTGCAAATGAATCTCTGCCCCCTTTAATGCACTCTGCATACCACACGAAGGAGGAATGAGTGTTGTGCAGTTGCTGGCACCAGTTTGGTATTTTCACCCGGGGGTCACAGCTGAGTCAAGCACCCTTCGAAGGAGATCAACCAAGCCCAGGACAGGCCATTCCCTCATTATTGCTAAAAACCTCTCGATTCTCCTAAAATCGGTGCAATTTGGACCGGGGATTACCAGCATATCATTCAAAAGGGACTGTGGGGCCCTTGGTGCCCTCTGAGCTTGGTTGGCTTTCTTGCAAAACCCCATGGCAGACATTCCCACAAGTGCTCAAACCAACCCCAATATGCACGGCAAGGGCGGGGATCCAACTTGACTTTTTTGCCCTGGTGTGGATGCCTCCTTTCCTTGAAGCTGGAGGACTGGCCCAAACCCAGGGAGATTTGAAGCATTGGGTAAATTGCAGAGTTAACAAACTAAGTGGTAAAATGTTGCACTCTGCCAACCACAGCTAACTCATCTCCCCGGGGGCTGGGCTGCCCCTCAACCTGCCGGCCCCTGGCTGAGAACTAGGGGAGCCGAATGCAAGCCCCCCTCCCCGAAATAGCCCATTCAAGACCCGCCGGGTTTATCGACGCGTTTTCCAGGCTGCTGCAGTCCAGAGAGACGCTGAGCGGCTTAGCTACGCTCTTCGCGTAAAGTGAGTTGAAAAGCGCAGGGCTTAAAGCGGGGATCAAAGCGTGTAATGGGGGAGCGCGGCGCCCAGATAAACAAGAGCCGCATTCATCACACTCCGGATTAAAGCCGGAGCCGCGCACCGCCTTCCCGCCCCTGCAGCCTGCGGGAAAAGCCGCCGGGAGGGGCACCGCCAAAGCTGGGTGGGTGGTGTGGGCATGGCACGGTGGTGGTGCATGGAGGGGCTGGGGTGTCCCTGGGAGGGGGATAGCCATGACCCCAAGGACCCCCCCTCCTTCAGCACTGGACAGTTCCTCCAATCGCGCCGATCAGGCTCAGCGGCTGCTTAAAGGAGCCTTGCGGGGTTTTCTCCTGCGTGGGCTGAGGGAGTGATGGCAACTATTGGGCAGAAACCGGGAGGGTTTTAAAGCCCCCCCTCCCCAGGAAGCAGTGGGGAAAAGGAAGCAAGTGGGCACCAAGAGAGAGGAGAGAGCGACTTCCTGGGGGTCCCCTGAGCGCAGGGGTGTTCCTGGTGAACCCGGGTGGCCGGTGGGTCATGCGCCTTCCAGCCCCAGGGACTTCTTGGGGCAGGGAGTGTGGGACTTTGCCAACCTTGTGCCCACCAGCCCATCTAGCCAGTCTGCACAAATGAAGCATCCAATCAGGAACTGGGGTGGGTGGGAGGGCTCCGATTTTGGCCCCCCAAGTGGCACAGCCCCCTGTGCCAACTGGAGAGCCAGGCAGGCCAAAAGCCAAGCCTGTTCCTCTGCCTGAGAGGCTGACGAGCACCACAGGCCTAGAGTCTTCCAAGGTGTCACTGGCACAGCCGCCACAGCCAAGGGTCCCCAGTTGGGCCCAGATGCCGAAGGAAGGAAGGAAGGAAGGAAGGAGTCACAAGCGCTGGTGGCGCGAACAATGCCAAGTGGGTGCCAGACGGGGCAGGAGGCCTGGTGCCCCTTCTGCGCCTCCCATCGGGGAATAATTAGCACTTCCAGCTTTATTTAGATTGACTATTCCCCAGAGGTTCCAGAAACCTCGGCTCAGCCTTCCTTGACAAGCTGGATCAAACCATGGCTTGGCGCAACAGAGGGACTCACAGGTTTTGCCTTGGAGAGCAATTTCCAATTTGGTTTGGCCACTCCGGAGCTTTCGAGAGCTTCTTTTGGGCCTGCATCGTCCAGAACATCTGGAAGGGAAACTACCAGAGGCCGTACCCAAACCCTCCCAGGCCAGAATCCCCCCCGAAGGATGGCGACCTTGGCCGTGGTTGTACATGCGTTGCAAAATAGGAAGTCCTCGACTTACAACCACAATTGAGCCCAGCATTTCCGTTGCTAAATGAGGCAGTTGTTAAGCGAGTTGCATCTCATGTCATGTAAAATGAGGCACGACTCACTTAACAGCTGCCTCATTTAGCAATGGAAATTTTGGGCTCGATTGTGGCCGTGAGATGAAGAATGAATCATACGGACACTTAAACAGATTCACTTAACAACCATAGGATTTAATCCTCGACTTGCAACCACAATTGAGCACAGCATTTCTGTTGCTAAGCAAGGCAGTAGTTAAGCCAGGGAGACTTGCTTAACAACTGCCTTACTTAGCAATGGAAATGTGGGGCTCAATTCTGGTTGTAAATCGAGGACTGAATCATGCAGTCGTTAAGCAAATCTGGCTTTCTCTATTGACTTTGTTTGTTGGAAGAGAAAAATGGCAGCCTATAAACTGGCCCACGTGTCCCCAGGCTGCACAGTTGGTTTAACGGCAGGTACTTCGGCTGGCTGCTGGCTGCTGGCAGTTCGATTCTCACGGACTCAAGGCTGACTCAGCCTTCCGTCCTTCCGAGGTCCGTAAAATGAAGACCTTAACTAGATTGTTGGGGGTCAAGATGCAGACTCTGCAAACTGCTTAGAGAGACCTGTAAAGCAGTATAGAAATCCAAGTGCTATTTCCTCATGAGTAGCAGAGCAAAAATCCACCTATAGCCAGTCTTTCTCAGCTTTCAGAGGTGTGGACTCCAACTCCCAGAATTCCCCAGGCAGCAAAGCAGAGAATTCTGGGAGTAGAAGTCCACACCTCTGAAAAAGGGCACGATGGAGCACCGTTGGACCAGACTTTACTTATTCCAGAGATGAAAGTCAGTAATGATACCTCTTGCGTGGCTTTACCCCACTTCTAGGCCCCCCCCCCAAACGCAGCCAGGTTCTTCCCGGGGGTCCTGCCTTCTCCCCCAATGTACTTGCCCCCTTATTGGGCTCCGGAGATGCTCGGCAGATGTTGCTGAAAGAGCGGAGGGGAACATCTCCCAAGCAGCAGCAGCAGCTGCGTCTCCATCCTCTTTTCAACCGCGCCACTCTGAGTGTCTCTCAGCGTCATTTCCACGTCTTGTCTTGCAATTGAGCACAATTTCTCTCTCCTTGTCTCCCAACAGTCTCTATCCTCTTAAAGGGAAGGTGGGGGACTGGGGGGGGGGGGGGAGAAGGCGCGGGCATCGACTCTTTGCAGAATGAGATGCAAAAATGCTTTCCCAGATTTAAGTCTGCCCAGCAACTGGGCAAAGGAGAGGCAGCGTGGCAGGAGTGTGCGTGTTTGAGTCAGAGTTTAGGGTTAGACTGGGGTGGGGAGGGAGTGTAGCAGCCAAGGCAGAGGCTAGGGACTGCCCAGATACCTGGCACCAGCAATAAGACGGGAGGGTGTGTGCAGGACAGAGAGGAACAGAACAAATTTAATTTGCTTGTACTGGATTCCTTGAAAAATAGTTGCTGGGTGGTGGTGGTGGTGGAAAAATATAATTCCTCCAATGAAGGTTCAGATCCCAGAAGTGGGAGCAGCAGAGAAGTTCATTGGCTAATTCTGCAAAAGGGAGAAATCAGCTGCCCGTGAGTTACTGTAACCTTCTGATTTAATGGACCAATAGTGAGGAAAAGGTGTCTGTTAAAACCAAAGGTCTGTTAAATCAGAATGGGTTGTTGTGCATGGGGATTTTATGCATTTCCTCATGGGTATATAAGGAGACGCTTTGCATTCACTGGGAAACATACCAGGTACAGACAGATATCGGGGGCGGAACCAGCATTGCTCAACCTTGGCCACATTCAGATGTGTGGATTTCAACCTTTGCTGGCTAGGGAATTCTGGGAATTGAAGTCCACACATCTGAACGTTGCCAAGGTGGAGAAACATGGAAGACTCCAATCAATTTCTTCCTGCTTCTTTTTGGGGTCCCCTCTCAGTTCCTGGGCTTGACTCTTCTTGGGGTACAGCCTCTTGGTGGGGCTCCTTTCCTAGCCCTGTGGTCCTACATCCCTTTTTCTGCAGCCTCAGAGCAGATCGGCTGCTGCTGACTTCACGGGGACCTTCTGGAGCCCCAACCCCTCCCCGACAGCTCTAAGGCAGGGAGCCAAACATGCCCCCCACGGGGAGGGCCTGGCAACCTTCAGTCGGGCAGGATTAACCCCACACAGAAAAAAAAAAATCGATTTCATCTCCACCTGGATCCGTCAGATGCCAGCCCTTCGCTACTCATCATTTTTCATATTATATTATTTATCTAGTTGAAGTGTTTTTACGCCTCCAGGTTCTCCGGGTAATTTACAGCACAAGAAGCAGAACAAGTTAAAAATATATCCATTAAAGGAGATTAAAGCAGCCCCAGAGACAGTGGCCCCCCTGATAAAAATGAGCTTCATCTGGTTACAAATCAGGCTGAAGGAAAAGGCCAGAGGGCACAATCCCTGACTCACGACCACAACAGAGTCCAAAATTTCTGTTGCTAAGCGAGATATTGGTTAAATGTGTTTTGCCCCATTTTGCAACCTTCCTTGCCGCGGTTGTGAAGTGAAACCCTGCAGTTGTCCAGTTAGTCACACGGTTGTTAAGTGAATCTGGCTTCCCCCATGGACTTTGCCTGTCAGAAAGTCGCAAAAGGGAATCATGTGACCCCTGGGATGACACTGTGACCGTCATAAGTGTGAACCAGTTGCCAAGTGTCTGAATTTTGGGCAAGTGATTATGGGAATGTTCCAGTGGTTGTAAGTGTGAAAAACTAGCCTGAGTCACATTTTTCAGTGCTGCTCTGACTTGGAATGGTCATTAAACAAATTTTTGTAAGCCGAGGACTACGTGTATTCTAAGCTGGGCAGCCAAAAATCCCTCTCTCTTCCAAGGCAACCGGCAGGCCAGCCACTCACCTGGTCAGCCCCTGGCAGAAGCTGCCACCTTCTCTTGATGGGACCAGAAGCGCCTGGTTCTGCTGGGCTCCCCAGTTTCTCAGAGGCCACTAGCAACCCTGGATACCAGCCGGCTGGCCAGCCAGTCCCCTCCACACTACAAAACCCAAAAGCCACCTGCAGGCACCTGCCCTGTCCCTCCTCAGTCTCGGCAAGACCTCCAGAAGCCCCTGTCTTCCCTCTCTCTACATTCCACGAGTTGGGAGACGTAGAGTCACCGGGTGCCGGACTGCGCCTAGTGGAGTAACAGAGTTCACCATGCACCACGCTTAAGCGCTGGTTTTTCATTGACTCGCCACAACCGGCAGGCCTGCCCCCACATCCCCGAGACCTTAACCCTGGTTCATGAGCATCCTGGCCAGATGGCTGGCTCCCTGGGTGCACTTGGGGAAAGGATGCCGACCTGGAAGGGATGGGCTGTTCTTGTGTCCCCCCCCCTCCAGAGAGAAAGGCCAGGCAGCAGCAGCAGCAGCAGCAGCAGTGCTTCTTAAAGGCAACACCCCACCCCCACCCCAAGGAATGCAGCACGGTTTCTCACCCCTCCCTTGAGCAAATAAATAAATAACACAGCAAAAAGGGCTGTTAAAAACCTCTAAAAATAACTTTTCTCCTCAGAGACCTGCGAGGAGGGAAGGTTGCCGGTTGACAAAGGAGCCTCAAACAAAATGGGACCAGGTTTTGGAGAGGCCAAGATCTGGCGAGAAAGACAAGGGGGGGGTCACCCACAAGCTCCAGCCCCCCCCAACCCACTCCCCTGCCTCCTCCCACTGTTGATTGGGGTGAATTCACTCATGAAACACTGGCTGGCTGCAACATCTCCCAGACACCCTTAGAAGATTAAAACGGTTGTGGGGAGGGGGGGAGTCAGGGGGGAGCCGTCATGCTTGGCCTTGTCTGGAAGATTGTCTGCCCAAAAGAGGAGGGAGGGGGCTAGGAAGATGGCTGCGGGGGGGGGGAGGGCAGATCCTGTTGTTGGTCTGTTGGCTTACTGTCCATTCAGGGAGGGCTTTGGCCTGGTTTGCCCACTTGCCCAGACACTTCACTGACCTGCTCTGGGGTGTGTGTGTCCTGAGGTTTGGAGCAGTATTCTAGGGGCTACAAAGTTGCCCAGTTCCAATGCCCATCATCCCTGCTGGTCAGTTTCAAGAAAAGATTGGACAACCATTTGCCCAGGATGATGTAAGGTCTCCTGCCTTGCACAGGGGGCTAGACTAGAAGACCTCCGAGGGCCCATCCAGCCTTATGTTTCTATGACCTTGGTCGGGGGGTTAGACTAGATGACCTCTGAGGTGCCTTCCAGTCCTAGAGCCAGCCTAGCCCCAGTTTCCACCTCCTCTTCCCCGCTTTCCAGCTTTTTGCTTTTCCCACCGGAGAGAAAGGCTGTTGAGGTGGATTTAAAGTACGCCCCCCCCTCCCTTGCCCCAGTTGCTGCCCCTCTGGGCTTGAGGCTCCCAGGGGTCTCTGAAGCAGCCAGACGGAGGGCCAGAGTTCTGTGCAGAAGCCCCACAAAAAGAGGGACCTTTGCACGCCAGGAACTTTTCTGCATCCATCCCTCCATCCCTCCCCAAACGCGATGTTCCCCTGCAAAAGGGGCTTCACCCCCTAACGGGTGGTCTGTATGAATGCTGCACTCCCTCCCCTGTTTATTCTGGCTTTCTGCAGGCTCTCCCACCGCCCCCCCCCCCAGCTGACTCGTAGGGCTGAACAACGGAGAAAGGGCCTCCATCCATCCATCCATCCATCCATCCATCCATCGCTTCTTGAAAAGTTCTCCCGCTTCCTCTGCCAATCACTGAACTTTCTCGCTCATGGAACTGAATAATGTCCTCCATTATCATAGATAATGAAGGCTGCTTGGCTGGCTCTTCAGACATCCTTTGTGCTGCAGTCCCCATAAATGGTCAGTCGCTTATTCTCTGACTGGCCACTATCTGGAACAGAGAGGACCCTCGTTGACCTCCTTTCCAGACGGGTCTCGGTGCTTTCAACCCTCTGTCCCCCGCAATGACCTACCCCCCCTCCCCAAGAAAGGAGGGAGGCCGGACTCTCCCTGCAGACTTCAGGGTTTTTCTTTGGCAGGGGTGGAGAACTAGTTGGGACAGGGCTTTCCAGTTATCTGACATGGAAGCGCCGCCCTAGACCCTCCCTCCTTTTCTTGGCTATACTTTTTTAAGTATTTGCAATTTGGGAAGTTGCCTGCAAGATCCAGAACCTATTGATGGAACCTTACAAAAGGGAAGGGAAGGGAAGGGAAGGAAA